>ML787527.1:115770-132903 GCA_009831015.1 Picea engelmannii | reverse complement strand
TATTCTTTATGATGGTTGCAACATTCTTTCATTAAATATTCTTTTTCTCTTCAATTTCTAAATGGTAAATCAACTCATGCAAAATACTTAACCAATTATTTAAAAGATCATTTCAGATCAAGTGGTATCAGAGCAGGTTGATAGTTGGTTGTTTTTTAGTATGCATGATTACCAGGGAAAAGCTAAGTCATGGTGAAGGAGAGATTGTAGAAGGAGATCCTGAGATTGAATCAAGAAAGAGGACATCTCAAAGTGAGAAGATGACATCAGAAGAAGGACTTTCTCAAAATGAAAGATAGTTTCAAAGAACTTTCTTTGCCATGTCAGAGATGGTAAAAGTATTGTATGATGATTACTTGGAATGGAAGAGACTGGTTCAAGGGGAATATTCAAAGAAAGACAAAAGTGAAGAAGGAGAGGACCCTCAAAAATCTCCTCCTTCACCTCCTTCATCTCCATCTTCTTCTTCTTCAAGTACAAGTTCAAATCCTACTTCTTCAAGAAAACATTCTCATAAACATAAGCATGACATGTTATTAATTAAAATTGATATGAAATTTGAATTGCATGTGTATGATGGCGAAGTTAATGCTGAGAAACTTGATAATTGGGTTAGACAAATGGAGGTGTATTGTAATGTGAAACAAATCAAATATGAGGCAACCAAAATCAGATTGGCATCGCTTCGTCTTGAAGGCACAACTCTCATCTGGTGGCAAAGTAAGATGCAACATGGAGCTCAACAAGTTGGTAATATTTTTCCATCATGGCATGATTTTATTTCCGCACTTAGAAAATAGTTCTATTCATTGCGATATCAGGAAAAGGCTTTAATTGAATGGAAAATTCTTAAGTTAAGAAAAGGACAATCGATGCAGGAATATACAGATGAATTTCATAAGATGGCTTTGATGTTAGATGTTCCATTGACTACAGAATAAACTTTTATGAAGTATATAGGAGGCTTAGCTTCTTATATTCGTAATATTGTATTTATGTTTGGACCTAATAATCTTGATGAGGTTTCTGTTCAAGCAACATATATTGAAACTGGAAAAACTGGAGTTAGTGTATTAGGGGAATCATCTTCAAAGAAAGAAGGAAAAGGCAAAGGGAATGGGAAGAAAGAAAATTCAATGACAGTGAAGGAAGATAAGCTCTCTTGCAAGCATTGCAAGAAAGAAGGGCACGATGATGAACATTGCTGGAAATTGTACGTAGAGAGGAAACCAAAGATGTTCAAAGAGAGGAAAGAGAGGCAAAAAGTTGAAACAACAACACGACCAACAAACTTGGGGTAAGATTAAGGTGATGAGACTAAGATCTCAAAAGTTGGTTTGACAGGTAAAATTGGTGATGGTTTTGATTCAAGAAGTAAATTGTTTCATATAAGGGCCATTATGAAACATACCAAGATCAAAACATTGATAGATAATGGATCTCAATCTAACTTAATTTCAAAAGAAGTGGTTAAGAAATTGGGATTAAAAACTAATATGCATCACAAACCATATTCACTTAATTGGATAAGCAAAGATCACAAATTTTCCATAACAAAGCAATGTATCATAAAGCTTGCAATTACATCTAAGTATGTGGATGAAGTAATATGTGATGTGGTGCCACTAGAAACATGTGGAATGGTCTTAGGAAGACCTTATTTATATGATCTCAAAACAATCTTCTAAAATGAACATAATCAATATCACTTATTTAAGAAGGGAACTGAATATGTTGTACATGCTCATCATATTAAAGAAAATCAATCTCTTCTAACAATGGAACAATTAAAGAAGGAAACATATGCAATCAATATACCTATAATTGTGACAAGTAAAGAAGTTGATATTAAGCATGAACATGAGATGGTTGTAGGATGGGAGTTCAATCATACTTTGCTTCAAGATAAGTTAATGTCGTGAAAGCATGTCAAACATATTGGTTCATTTTCAGTCATATTTTTGATATTATCGTTGCTAATGTTTTCTACATGGATGGTAGTGGGTGCAGAAAGATGTGAACGAGTTCAAATGAATAACAATATGATTTTAGTTTTCATGGTTATTATGCAATTGATTGTGTTGCAGCAGGTGCAGAGAACGTTTAAAGACAAAGGACAAGTGGTGAGGCCTATCCCACACTTGATGTCTGCTTAATACCCTTGTGGAGGATCAAAAGGTCTTAGTGGGGAGGAATGATCCAAAATGGATCCAGGAAGGTCAAAATTTCAAAGTTCTTGGAATCAAATGAAACCAGTGTGAAAGGGGGGGCGCGATAGGTGTTGACCTAGCCTGAGGCCACATGACTTCCAAGCAACTAGGGGTCAAGGACTAGGGCAGAAGACTAGGGCGCAGGGGCTGGCTCCTAGCCATAAAGTCGCTTCACATGACCAAGAGCCAGATGACCAGGGGTGCGCGCCATATTTTTCCCAAAGTGGGTTTGAAACTATAGAAAATGGGTTTTTATGGTTAATTCAACATGCTTTTAATGTGATTTTTCCCATTATTGGAGGATCTGGAGCCCAAATTGAGGTCAAATATTGGGAGGAAGTTGGGATAGGATATGCAACCAAAATTATATATAAACCAAGTGTTATTGACAATCAGAGGAGGTCTAGATTAACATAATTATTCCAAGTTGTGGAGAGTAATCCATTTGTATGCAAGGAAGCCATTGAGGAAACAAACTTTGGAGGCCATTTTTCGAGAGCTATGCTCAGCCTTTTTCAGTGCTTTGAGTTGTGTTGGATTCCTGAGGTCGATCAAAACACAACCAGACCAGTTTGTAATCCATTTTATGTACTTCTGATGTTTTTTTGAAGCATTGAAGATTAATAAGAAAGCCTCCTCCACTGAGACAAAGGCCCAGAGATGTAGGCAACTTTGCCAAAATCCATTAACAATATTTGGTGTTATGGTTTGTTGTTCTTAATGTTGATTTTATGTTATGCATTCTTTATGATGGCTACAACATTATTTCATTAAATCTTCTTCTTCTCTTCAATTTATAAATGGTAAATCAACTCATGTGAAATACGTAACCAAGTGTTTGAAATATCATTTCAGATCTATGACACTTCAAGGGGACCCCCAAACAACAATCATTATCCCGAGCATCACCAAATTACTAGGATACCATGTCAACCACCAAGGTGAAATAAGGAAAAATATATAATTTCCAAGAAAACGTTTCATAATCAAGAAAGGACTCTTTGCAACATGCTCAAATGCTTCAAATATTAAGATGACACTTACCATGAGACCAGGCTTATTATCCCATGAAGTAAGGCCTATTGTATTATTTGGACCAAGCTGGTGTGGTGGATATTTTTATGCTGCTAACAATGAGTGGTGATGTGTGGTGGAGAGGACAGGCTCTATCTTCTCAATGTGGGCTCTGTCAGTCATCTGGCTCTCGACACCACATGTCTTCTACCTATGGGCCTCAAGACATCATCTCCTTAGTTATGCCTAGGCTAGGGGGGTAACATATGGCTCCTACATAGGGACATGTGCTTGTCATAGAGAACATGAGAACCTCAACATCTCCTGGTATGACCTGTGCCTACACACACTTAAACAAACATTAGAGCATCAGAGGTTGGTGAACTCACCCTTTTATTCAAATAAAAAAAACTCCAAAAATTCAAAATTGACAACTATAAGATTTCTTAAAAGATTTTTTTTTGCATTTTTAAAAAATTCTACGTAACATGATTCAAGCAAATGTATCACAAAAAATAGGCATAGATGCAAGAAAGAAAATATGTAAATCAAACACATGTACGCAAATCTAAGAAAACACAACTACATTACCTTGACATGAATATGCAATGCATAAATGCAAATGATCTACCTACTCACCTGGGGCCTGAGGCCCGTAGAAGTCAAAACCCTAAATATGTTAGGTGAAATTGTACAACCAATGAAACCAACTAATCATCTCATCAAGGTATCTCCCCCTGTGCTTAATTATGTAATACAACAACGATAATTCAAGAACATAATAATCGTGAGCATAAATAACAATGTGATCAATCATAGAAATCAAATCATGGAGGTAGGAAAGTGGGAGAAATCATGCTAGAAAGGGTGGCCACAAGCTTGATCAACCCATCTTTGAATATGACTACCACATATAGGAGACGACGCGTCTTCCTCCTCACTCACATGATCACAATTTTTTGAAGACTAGGAGGAGATGAAATATCCAAGGAAGACCTCATGATTCCCTAGAGAAACAGGCACAAGACAAGGGATATACATAGATATGTATACATAACCCTTCTCCATACTCAAAGCATGTTGCTTCTTTATACATTTTTTGAAAATCCCTGAATATTGCCTCATGCTGAAAATATTGTTGCCTTATAGCATGGGTTTTTAAATGTTATGAGTTGGCCACGTCCTCATGTCCATTGAAATTTGAGCACAAATATGGTTAAGAATCTTCATCAAATAATATTTTTGAGTGTTGGACAGAATAATTCCAGTGTATGGATGGAATTCAACACAAGTGTATCGTAAAAGGTCATCCCCTGGTGTATGAAAAAAGTATGTGATCATATCATCATTAGGTTTCCAAATATCTGGATCATCTATGTATGTAAATCAATCCTCCAAAGGAAATATTTATTATTCTTTATATGGAAGCTTCCATCAATCTCGTATATGGGATCTCCATCAAAACCGAAATAACCAATATCCCATCCATGCTTCCAGACACATATGAAATCATCAACATGATTGTCAATTGTATTTGAGGGTTGCTCCATGAATTTACCTACATCATTGGAACTGATTACTTCTTCACAAGGCTCTACAATGTCATCTTCCTAGAGAGGGAATGTAGACACCAATTTATTGTCTAAGCCTTAAGCATGAGAAACTTCATCAAGATCTTCTTGGCAACTATTTTGATAGATCTATTCTTCAAGCATTTGTTCATCCACATGGGATTTCTCTTTTGTAAGAGGTGCTTCACTAATTTTTTCCTTAGCATATTCTTGAAGTAACTCTTTTATAAGGTTCATCATACACTCAACGACTTCATCAACATCTTTTTTCTCTTCCATTTGCAATGGAGTCCTTGTGATACTGTAAGTTCTTGGTGATGGCTCATTCTCAGTGTTGTGCAAATCCCATGGTGCCATAATTCCATTATCTGAAATGACACCTTAATGGAGCCTCTGGATGAGCTCAAGGCACATCGAATATGGGAAATTATCTTCCCCCAATGGAGTCGCTAGATAAATTTATGTGAAGTTCATCGAAATTTGATAAGAGGGTAATTCCCTTAATGGAGTCACCATGCAAGTTTTGGGTAGAAGGATTTGAGGGAAAAACATGCCAAATGTCGTTTTGGGCTTAGAAAGGATACAAAATCCTCCCTGACAATGACGCAAAAAATGTTATCACATGATTTGCAGTTAGGGAAAATCCCAACCCAAACAACAAACGTGTGACACAACCACATAAACCTATCATTGTTACCTCAATAGATATCCCCCTCATTTTAGTGATGGACAAGTCCAACACAAGGGAGGCTTCCTGGGTGACCTCAAGGAGATGAAAGGGAACAAGCACGAGAGTTGGAAGAGACCCCTATTTTGGTCACTTGAATAAGGTGGCTAAGAATTTTTAAAGAGAGGCTTGGGAAAAGAAAGAATATTGCTTGAAGAATACCTGCAAAACACACGTTAGGAAAAAAAACCCAAAGCCAATTGTTGCAAAATAAGCCACTAACCACTAAGACTAAGAAACATATTCTTGTTGTCCTAAAAACATAGTAGAAAATAATTTTATAACATCAATGAATAAATTATAACAACTGTGGGTAAACACCGTCAAAGGTTGCAATAAATGATATGGATTGAAATCCAACAACTAGTAGATCATGGTTAATATTTTAAACATTCGTTTTGACGACTGGATTGGTTGTTACATAAGAGTTATCAGCAACAAGTAAATTGTAATAGCAACAATATTTAACCATAGAAATTAGAAAATGAATAGCTCAAAATGAATCTCTTAACAAGCATTTTTAGGTCCAATACTTAAACAAGCTTTTCCATGGTTAAATTGTGAGATAAATGAAAGATAAAAATAAAAGTGGCGACCCTAATGGTTGTAGCTGACAGTTTATAACAGAAGCAAGTTAATCTCAAATTTCATCAACCATTCAATCACCAATCACTTTCTTTTATCATAAAGTAATATAGTAAGAGAGAGTGAGATTGCTACGAAACTTTGTCACATACTAAATTGATGAAGACTAGTGCCTTTATTGGGTTAAGGAGTCACTTTCTTGAAGAGAGAGTTAAAAAAAATAGAATAAATGAAGAGGGATTAGGGACAAACCATTATAGCACCCAAAATGTCTCTTTCTTCTAAATCGACTAGCTCACTAGACAAGGCTAAACTAGGGTTTAGGGTTTCTAGGGGTGTAAACCCTCTTACTCCCTAGAAGATAAACCCTAGCCAAAATTTTCTTTGAAGGTGTAAACACTCCTAGTTATTGAAGCAAACCTTGAGTGCTCTTAGTTAGGTGAATATATATTGTGAGTTATGGAGGGTGTAAACACTCTTACTCCTCTTAGTTTTTTTTCCAACAAAATCAAGCAACTTACCATATGATTGCAAAAAATTCAGTTATTAGGAAAGAAATTGATGAAGAAAGACCTTACTCAATCAAGAAATATCCCACAAGACTTCACCACAATGCTCCAAGAAGATAGTGCACTAGTATAGAATCATAGATCATCATCAAGCAAGTAACATCACATTTGCAGAAGAAAAGAGACATAGTGAATCCTCCAAGAGGGCCGAAAATGGAGTCCAAAGAGTAAATTTATGAATGATGAGTTATGTTCCAAGTGAAAATTACTTGTCTCTATTTATAGAGGAAAACTCAAGTCATATTTGTCACATTTGTCCACTTTTACACTAAAAACCCTAATTTTAGGTCAAAACCAAAAGTTGCAATGATAAATTAGCAAATCTATTTTCCCTTTTTTTCCCACATAGGCTACAAAATGAAAAAAAATAGAAAAATGATGGCATGTAAGCCCATAAAACTGCTCTCCAAGGTGGCACGTGTGAAATAAATCCTCCAAAGGCTAATACGTCAAGCTAGGAAGGTGCTAATTCATCCCCAAATCAAGAAATAATGTAGGGTCTCAAGCCCACAACACCACCAAGTGCACTAAATATGCCAAATGTCCTCCCAAATGTGTGACATCATGCTACCCAAGATGAATGTTTGGGCATAGGAGGATGAAATCTTCTCCTCTTCATGTTCCTTGGCCTCATTCAAGTGTTAGAGACACCATCCAAGGTGCAATACTCATCATCCTAGGCCTCCAATGTGCAAGGTGCAACATCCATCCAAAGGGCTTTCATGCCCCTATGAAGGTCCAAGTGGCTTAGTCCCTCATGAATGAATTTCACTGGGAAAGGTCCTGCAAATGATAATAAAATATGCCCTCGAAGGGTCCACAAATCATATGAATCATGCCAAGTAAGCCACATTTAATAAAAGAATCACCCAAACAAGTGCATCAAGTCCCCCCTTTTCAAATTAAAAAAATTCTCAAAGACCTTATAAAATTTTCCAAATTTAGGTATGGGAGGGGTGTCATGGTGCCCTATTTGGTAGGATAATCCCCAAGTCAAGGGATGTTTCCCCCATCAAGTAGGATGCATTTTATTTATTTTCTTTAAAAGTCCTTTATTTTTATAGAGAAGTGGTCCATGGCTCTCATGACTTTGAGGGAGAACTTATAGAAGGATAAAGTATGGCTTTTGACTTTTACAGTTCTAAATGAAACACCTCTGAGCCTCTATCCCCTTCTTCCCATGAAATGTGGTACAAGCCCTTCTTGGGGTCAATGAACCCAAAAACCAAAAATATGAGGAAACATAGGGGAAGAAGTGTGGAATCTGGTAAGTATGAGTGGAAATTGTATGATTACCATTCAAGAGAACCCCCTAGTAGCAACCCTTTTCTCGAGGGTGACCAACTTACTAAGATACCATGTCAACCACCAAGGTGAAATAAGGCAAAATATATAATTTCCAAGAAAACGGTCCATAATCAAGATAGGACACTTTGCAACATGCTCAAATGCTTCAAATAGTAAGATGACACTTATCATGAGACTAAACTTGTTAGCTCATGAAGCAAGACTTGTTGTCTTTTATGTACCAAGTTGATGTGGTGGGTGTTGCTATGTTGTTGATGATGAGTGGTTATGTGTGGTGGAGATAAGGGGATCTATCTGCTCAATGTGGGCTCTAACGGTCCTTTGGCTCCCAACACTCCATGTCTTCTACCCATGGGCTTCAAGACATCATCTCCTTAGTTACCCCCAGACTGGGGGGTAACATATGGGTCCTGCATCAAGACATGTGCTTGTCGTAGAGCATATGAGAACCTCAGTATCTCCTAGTATGACTTGTGCCTACACAAACTTAAAAAAACATTAGAGCATTGGAGGGTGGCGAACTCACCCTTTTATTCATATAAGAAAAACTCCAAAAATTCAAAATTGAAAACTATAATATTTCTTAAAAGAATTTTTTTTTTGCATTCTTCAAAACATCTATGTAACATGATTCAAGAAAATGTATCACAACAACTATGCACAGATGCAAGAAACACAATATGTGAATCAAACACATGTACACAAATCTAAGAAAACACAACTACACTATCATGACATGAATATGCAATGAAAAAATGCAAATGACCTACACTCACCTACGGCCTGAGGCCCGAGGCTTGTAGAAGTCAAATCCCTAAATATTTTAGGTAAAAGCATACAACCGATGCAACCAATTGATCATGTCATCAAGGTATCTCCCCCTATGCTTAAATATGTGATAAAATAAAGATATGTCAATCACATCAGAATCATGAGCATAAATAAGCATGTGATCAATCATAGGAAGCAAATCATGGAGGTAGGAAGGCGGGAGAAAATCATGTTGGAAAGGGTGGCCACAAGCTTGATCAACCCATCTTTGAATAACACTACCAAATATAGGTGACAACTTATCTTCGTCCTCACTCACATGATCACTTTTTTATGAAGACTGAGAGGATATGAAAGACCCAAAGAAGACCTTATGATTCCCTAGAGAAACAAGCACAATACAAGGGACATACATAGATATGGAGACGTAATCCTTCTCCATACTCAAAACATGGTTTCTTTATACATTTTTGCAAATACCTGCATACTGCCTCATGCTGAAAATATCATTGCCTTATAACATGGATCTTAGACTGTTCTGAGATGGCCACGTCCTAATGTCCATCAAAATTCGAGCACAAAGATGGTTGAGAATCTTCATCAAATAATAGTTTTGAGTGTTGGAAAAGATAATCCCCAAGGTATGGTTGGAAATCAGCATAAGTGTATCATAACAAGTCGTCTCCTGGTGGATGAGAAAAGTCTATGATCATATCATCATAAGGCTTCCAAATATTTGGATCATCCACGTATGGAAAACAATCTTCCAAAGGAAATATTTACGTATTCTTTATCTAGAAGCTACTCTTGATGTTGTAGATGGGATCTCCATCAAAACCAAAACAAACAATATCCCATCTACGCTTCCAGACACATATGAAATTATCAATATGGTTTTCAACTGTATCTGAGGGTTGCTCCATGAATTTACCTGCATCATTGGAACTTATTTCTTTTTGCAAGGTTTGACAACTTCATATTCCTCGAGAGGGAAAGTACACACCAATGTATTTTCTAGGCCTTCAATGTGAGAAAATTCATCGGGATATTCTTGGAATTTTTTTCTTCGTAGATGTATTATTCAAGCATTTCTTCATCAACAAGGGCTTGCTCTTCTGTAATAGGTGCTTTAATAAATTGTTTTTGGTAGATTATTTAAGTAACTCTTTCATAGGGTTCATCATATTCTCAACTGCTTCATCAATGTCTTTTTTCCCTTCCATCTGTAAAAGTTTCCTTGTGATACAGTAAGTTCTGAGCGATGGCTCACTCTGAGTGTTGTGAAAATCCCATGGTGCCATAATTCCATTATCTGAAATGACACCTTAATGGAGCCACCAGATGAGCTCAAGGCTCATCGAAGATGGGGAAGTATCTTCCCCCAATGGAGTTTCCAGATAAACTTATGTGAAGTTCATCGAAAGTTGATAAGAGGGTAATTCCCTTAATGGATTCCCCAGACAAGATTTGCGTAGAAGGATTTGAGGGAAAAATTTGCAAAATTTCGGTTTTCCCTTAGAAAGGATCCAAAATCCTCCTCAAAAATGGAACCAAAAAATGTTATCACATGATTTGTAGTTAGGGTAAATCCCAACCCAAACAACAAATGTGTGACACAACTGGGGACACCTATCACTGTCGCCTCAATAGATATCCCCCTTGTTTTAGTGATGGACAAGTTGTTGGGCTCATATTTTGATTGTTTTGTGGTGATGATTGAATCCTTTTTGCACCAGTATTATATATGTTATTGACCATTTTGAAGAAGTTTTCGAAGGTTTTTGTATCAATTCATCGTGGCTTTATAACAGGTATGCACAATCAATGTTTTTCAATGGTTTTGAGTTAAATTCAGTTCGATTTGATGATTATGAGGATCTAATGTGTGATCTATGTGTAACAAGGAGAATTCGCAGTCCGATCCTCCATCAGGTAGCTCGTTCAACACTTCATCCAACAATCGATCCGGTACTTCATCTGACACGTGATCCAACACTTAGAGGGTAGGCGAGTTGGAGGTTGGCGTATTGGAGGCCTATGTTGGGCGAATAAGAGACCTGGGTTTTGTGCCCCCTTGTGGCCTCCAGCTATTGAGCTCTTGACATATCAGATTAGGCAGTTATGCTAATCGATTAATGGCTCGTCTAGTTTCTAGAAGCCAAAGATTGTGAGAGCGCATTTAATGGAATTTACCATTTTTAGAGGAGGTCAACCCTTCTAGTGGTCGACCTCTCGAACTGTAATCGTTATAAATACCACCAATAGTGGCCAAACCACAAGACATAATTTTAAGAATACATTTTGTTGTGTAATTGAGACATCTCTGCAAACTTATGTTTAGAGTGCGTTTTTTAAGTTAATGACAGAACCGTGTTGATTTGAGCTTGCAATTTGCTGTTGAGGAGTAGCCACGACCTACTTGGGGGCCCACTAGTGGTTTGGGTGAACACTTAGATAGATAGATCGTGTATTTTAGTTGTGTAATTATAATTCATTTGATTTCTCTGTTATATGTATTTTGTAGTTTTAATACTGTATTTGTTGTTTATAATTTAATTGTCTAATTTCTCTTTTGTAGGTTGCTTGTAGAAGATAGTTATTTGTTATGTTGTGTCTTTTATTTCTTAGTGATTGGATTGCAAGATACTAACTCAGATGGTGTGTTAAAGTGTTAAATTAGTTTATGCAAGTTGAAATAGAGCTGTATTTAGAACATAGTATTAGTTTAAGATAGAGTTCCTTTTGCAAGTTTCGATGGATCAATAATTGCAAGTTTTGTTAGTTGATTTAATTCTCAATTCAAGTTATGATTTCATAGATCTATTTTTTTTATCAATCTTGTTTTAGTGTGCTAGGATAGAAGTAGATTTTGGATTATGTTTTTACAAGCATGTTAGTTTGATACTTGAATTTTAATGAGAGGATTAGCTCAATTTAATTTATGAAATCTCAGTTTTAGATTTGAGTTGTGATTTTAATTAGAAGTTTGAATTTGAATTAAGCTTTTTTGTCATAAGTTTAAAATCTTATGAATTTACTTGAGTTAGCATAACAGTGCATTTAAATTAGTATAGGAGTGTTTTTATCATCGATGATTGATGCATGAAATTTAGAGATCACATGGATTTTTAGGATGTTTAATGTCTCTTCTATGATGGCAAAGATTTCGTTAGATTGCTTGATTCATACTTTTCATTTCTCTGTAGAAGTCAACATTGAATTAATTCCTCTTGAACTATCACTAATTTTCAGATGCCATCGTGATGTTATTAGGCACTGAAGACATAATCACCATCTTTGAGTGTCCTGTTATTGCAAGTTAAGAATAGTTTTGATTAATTTCTAAATACAATCATGATGCTTTTGATTAAGTAGGTTAAGAATTCTCCTTTGCAAAATAGAAATGATTATGAGTTTTGTTTTAAGAATAGAGTGTACTTGCTGAATAGTTTTGATGAATTTACTTTTTGAATAGTTTTGATGGGTTAGTTCTTTGATTGCTTATTTGCTTAAAGAAAAAAGATCAAAGTGATTTACTCATTGTTTCTCATTAGATTGAATAGATTAACTTGTTCAAAGTAGGTTTTGATTTTCTTCTTTAGGAATAATCCATCGATCCATTGTTTAAATCTGCTTAGGGTAAATAGTTCAAGATCATTAATAGGGTTTGCTAATTAATAGTCTTTGCTTAAGTAGATTAATCATCAAATAGACCATCCCCTTAGATACACAATACTTCCTCTAGATTTTCTGCCTTGGCACATATAGTGCTACAAATCTAAGTTTACTTACCTCGGGTTGACAATTTATTTGAGGGATTTAGTGCATATAGAATACCCATAATTTTTGGCGTCGTTGTCAGGGAGTTGTCTTTAGGTAGAAAATATTTAGGAGATAGATCATTTATGAGTATTAGTTTGGTGGCAGGGGAATTTTAAGACGAGAGGTAAGAACCTACACATCTGTTATAACAGGTTCCCCCAAACCCAATGGTAGTTTTTCTTTTTGTTTTCTTTCATGAACAAACCTAGGAATCCAAAGGGAAGATACATTAAAACCAAACCAAACTTTCCGACCAAGGTTCCTTCTAACCTTTTTGGGGTAAGGAACACTCCACTCATAAAATTTGCAGACCGATACCGAAAAGTAGGGGTTAGCTCAACCCAAAGAGATAAAGCAATCTCTGAAGAGACAAAAACAGGGAGCACTATATATCATAAAATTGAAGAATCAATAATAGTGGGACAGGAGGCAAGACCGCTCGAGCCTTCTGTAGAACCAACCAACACGACCTTTGTTTTTTCACAACCATCAGGAGACCCTAACTTTGTAGACATCACAGATCCTGAACATGTGAATACTTTGTTTGGTAGTTCAACCAATATAATTGTTTCTCAAGTTGAAACAAAAAATTTGGCACCAATAGTTTCAACGGAATCGAGTAGAGTCCCAGGCATCCAAGCAGTAGGAAGACCTTCCCATCAAAGGGATACATTTATTAGAAAAGAACCTTGGGATACTTTTTTATCTTCAAGGATAAAACCATTTAGGTACTCTCTTTTTGGAAACCAAACCAGTATGGATGATCAGGAGGATCACAACAATGTAAGACATGAGGAGGGAGAATAAGTTGGAAATCAAACCGAAACCACCTCCGGGTTTCCAATTTTGGACACCACACAGAATGTCAATATGAAAAACATCCCACTCTCGGCACTGCCAACCTTTTACGGTAAAAGCAGTGAATACCTAGATACCTTCCTATTTGAGTTCGACATCTTTTGTAGGAGCTACAATTACTTACAAGATGCCCAAAAACTAAAAACATTTCCTGCCACCCTCAAGGAATTTTCACTAAGATGGTTCATGGGGTTGGGAGAGTCCAGTATTAGGTTTTGGGAGGCCATGAAAGATACATTTCTTAATAAATACCAAGACTACTGCAATTCCAAAAATTCTCGTAATGATATTTTCAAAATACAACAGTTAGAGGACGAGAATCTCGAGGATTGTATGGAATGGTTTGCTTATATCTCAAAGAAATCGAAGTACCATGACCTTCCAGATGATGCAGTCAGGGATATTTTCCTTAAGGGGATTTCGCAGGAATACCTAGAGATACTTAACCTGATGGCATAAGGTGACATCTCCCATAAAGCATTTGCTGAAATCTATGAAATGTGTAAGAAATACTCGAGGAGTAGAGCTAAAACATGGAAGAATGTTCGAGATCCTTATAGTAGAAACCTAAAACTAGTTAGTTCAAGTGGTATCACAAGGGTAGAGATAGGGAGCCTCTTAGAGAACTTCAAAATGAATATATTAAGAACAATAGGTTCCCAGTTGGACACCCTAAAGATTAAAAATAAACAGGAGGAGGTAAATGCAACAATGAACATATTTTTCCCAAGATGCAAGAGGAAGCATTCCTCAAGGGAATGCCCATTAGATAATATTTTAGTTTGTGGCTTTTGTACGGAGGACCACTCAACTGAAAAATGCCCATCATTGCTTTGTTTGTTAGCCATCTATAGAAGTGGGGATCCTGGAGAGTCCTCTTATGCACCTAGGATGCCATGGCACCCTAGGAATCAACCTACATACCCGAATCTATAGCCTCAAGTTACACCCTATTATCAATAACCACAATAGTGGAACTCACCGAGTTGGAAAAATTGGTCTACACAGTATCACCATCCTTGGATTCAAGGATGGAGAGGAGGGCATAACCAAGGAAACCCTCAAGCTCCAGCTGTCCCTATGCCCAACCATCCTTACCCTCAGTTTCCACCGAACATCCCGCAGCTTCTGCTAGGTTTTGTTCCACCTCCTTTACCTCCTATTCCACAACAAACACAACAATACCAGAATGCAAGCTCCCCAAGACCAGCATTACTACTGACACAACTAGTGACCAATCCCAATAATAAACCCACTCAACCTCTTCACAATGTTGAGATGCAAGCCTTCCTGACATATTTTATTTCTCCTGTTCCATTGCAGGAGATTCAACTAAGGTCGGGAAAAGTTCTGGACAGGTAGAGGCCTTTAGTAGTCATCTAGGAAGAAGAAGAAGAAGGGGAAACCCTCAAACAACCCACAAATGAAACTAGGTGGGAATATGTTATCATTCCTAAGGACCAAGAACCCAAGATTCCCCAAAATGAACCTTTACAAATTATGAAGGCCCCTCCTTATCCAGAAATATTAGTGATTGAAAAACCTACCACTCGACTGAAATTTGACATCTTGAATGAGTTGAAGAATATCTATGTCAAAATTCCCTTGCTACAATCCATTAAGGATATTCAATCTACAGTAAGGTGGTCAAATAATTATATATTAAGAAGCCAGGGAGGAAGTAGAAAGATCCTCCAATAGTACATTTGATAGGAGAACTCTCTGAATATATATCAGAGCAGCCTAGGGTCGCAAATTATGGGAACCTAGGGAACCCTTTAGTGACCATAACCATTAATGAGGTTTCCATCGGAAAAATTCTCATAGAACTAGGGGAAACCATCAATGTTATGACTGTTATTACCTTGGAGGAATTGCAGTTAAAACCTCTTCTTAGACCTACCCCAACTATTTTGGAATTAGCAGATAAGACAAAGGTTATACCTGAAGGAATATTGGATGATATTATAGTTACTTTATCCTCATGGGAGTACCCAGTAGAATTTCTTGTCATCCACTCAAAGGATCCTACTGAAGGGCACCCCATTATCTTGGGAAGACCTTGGTTGTCCATAGCCAATGCATTTATTGGCTGTAGAGATGGAGAAATGACCATATCAAATGGACTCTCTATCCATAAGCTCACCATATATCCACCAGCTCAACCTATCATGGATAATCTATGGTGGCTTGAATTCCCATACAAGAATGAGGACTGGGAAGAACCCATGTTTCCAAGTGATCATTCCTGGGCACTTCAGGAGCACACAACGAAAAATGTGCTAAATCAATTTATTTCTGCTATCACGTGTGTTGGTTTACCACAATATTTTCCCCAATTTGAGTACATGTTTGGGGAATAATTTCAGGAACAATTGGACCCGTCGATTTTGTATTCGACATCCTTTATCTTCGAGATAGATGAGTCTGCCACATCTTATACTATGCCCTACGATATTATCCCAAGAAAATTTCTACTTATAAATTCTGGGCTAGATGCATACCAACAAAAGCAGTTAGTAAGTGTCCTTAAAGAACAATCAGGGGAATTCTTATGGGAATACACTGACATGAAGAGCATACACCCTGACACATGCATCCATCACATATATACCTAGGGGGAAGTAACACATGTTAGGAAACCCCAGAGAAGGATGAACCCAACACTCAAGGATATAGTAAAAGAGGAGATACAAAAGTTATTGAATGTCGTATTTATTTACCCCATCTCCGACAATAAATGGATATCCCCGCTTGTAGTGTTTCCAAAGAAAGTAACCGGGAAATGGAGAATTTGTGTTTATTTCCGGGAGCTTAACAAGGCCACTCTGAAGGATTATTTTCCCCTTCCTTTCATTGACCAAGTCTTGGATACCCTGTCAAGAAAGAAATATTTCTCCTTTTTAGATGGATATAGCGGGTGCAATCAAATTATCATAGCACTCGAGGATCGAGACAAGACTACCTTCACTTGTCCTTGGGGCACCTATGCCTATAGGGTCTTACCATTTGGATTGTGTAATGCTCCTGCCACATTTTAACAAGCAGTACTAGGGATATTTGTTGATCTTATTTGTGATTGTGTGGAGGTATACATGGATAAATTTACAGTATATGGAAATACTTACCAGGAAGCCTTAGATAATTTAGAAAAAGTCCTTATAAGATGCCAATAAATGAACCTGTCCTTAAGTCATGAAAAATGTAAAATGTTGCTAACAGAAGGAGTGGTTCTAGGACATCATGTTTCATCTGAATTGATTAAATTCAATCCTGATAATATTGAGGTCATCATTAGACTTCCACACCCCAAGACTCAAAAAGAGGCGAGAAGCTTTCTTAGACATGCCAGATACTACCGACGATTTATTGAAAATTTCACAAAGATTGTTGCACCCATGTTTGGGTTGTTAATAAAATATGTTTATTTTCTTTGGACTGAGCAGTGTCAAACTTCTTTTGAATATTTGAAAGCTAATTTGTCTATGGCACTGGTTCTTAGGGGGCCCAATTGGGCTCTTCCATTTCACATATCCATTGATGCCTCCGACACTGCAATAGGAAGAGTATTAGGGTAGAAAGAATACCATCAATCCTATGCCATTTATTTTGTGAGCAAGAACTTGTCCCCTGCTGAGTTAAACTATACAGTTACTGAAAAGGAATTCTTGGCAGTAGTTCATTCTATTAATAATTTT
>ML787527.1:88096-115313 GCA_009831015.1 Picea engelmannii | reverse complement strand
AGGAAGGCATGGTGATGTCCCAGGTACCGATTCGATGTGGGTTAAATCCCAGTAGCTTCCAGGAATGAATGCAGAGAAAAGGGGGTGGTTGAGGCCTCTCCTCAGTCATTTATTGAAGAGTATGGAGGTCCCGACCAAAAATCTACCCCAGACGGTCCCCCGTACCAGTTCTCTTCAGGAAATCCACGCCGAGTCTTCAATTTGCCAGAGGACCTACACACGCCAGTTCAATATTCAAAGGGCTCAGCTACCCCCTGGCGCCAGCCATGATGAATTAAGGAGGCGTATGACAGGGGAGCAGAGGACAGATTTGATTGAGGCAGACTGACAACCCATCCTGATAGAGAAGCTCCTCAACCTCAAGCATTGAATTCATGATATGATCTCTCCTTCAGCGCCTGAGTCAGTTCCAAGTATATGTAGGCGTTTTCGCCATTTTGTAAAGGGGGGATGTTTGAGCAGAGCTCCCGGTTGTAAAACTTTAATAAAGCACTGTTTTCTGGTTATTTCTAGACTTCTGAGACTTCTTGCCTTATGAATGCCAGTTTCTTGACATCTTTGTTATACTATGTTAGAGCAGCTCGGAATTGGAGGATCCAGTCGAGCTGTAGCTGTTATAGGATGATGTTGTAATGGATCACTGTAATGGTTACAAAGTCTCTAATCGGTTCTAGTGTTTTCCTTAATGCTGAATGGCTTGGAATTGGAGGATCCAGTCAAGTCTTCTCTTCAGTTTCTTGAAGCTCCGAACCAGGAGGATCCTGCATTCAAAGTTTTTCCCCTACAAACTGTTGTAAGCCTATTGCCCAGAGCTGTTTGTTCACCTTTCTCACTAAGTCTTCCACCTGCTCATCTTTTAATCAACCCACTGGCTGAAGTTAGGATTCCAGACCTCCTTTGTTCTTTACATACCAGATCCAGTCCCTGAGTTAGAGTTATATCTCCTCGAGTCTCTACCCATTTGATCGCCCATTTATCAAATCATGACATAAAAACTAATGGGCGTCGAGCTCTTCTCCTGCAAGAAATCCGGGAGTGACTTCTGATGCTAACAACAGGTTACGAAGTATTTATACATACAGATCACTCTACCATTAGATTTCTCATGAGTAAACCCATTACTAATGGCTCCTGCTATTGCAAGAGTTCAATATCATCATCCTTGACCGACCTAGAAATGAGAATTTGGTAGCTAATTTTCTTTCACGCATAAAAAATGAAGATGATAATATTCTCGTTGATGATAATTTCCTATATGAGCACATTTTTTCCTTTTTTGTAAATACCCCATGGTTTGCAGATATGGAAAACTATTTGGCTACTAGGAAGTTACCATCTCATTTGTCACCTCATGAAGCGTAGAATTATTACACAAAGTATTGGGCCTGCGATATGGTTAATTTAATGATGATGATTAGATCCTTTTTGGCCAATATTGTATGTGCATTTTCCTATTTTTAAGAAGTTTTGAAGGATTTTTGTATTAAATCGGCATGGCTCATACTAGGTACGTATGATTGATGTTTTATGATGGTTTTAAGTGTAATTCAACATGTTTTAATGATTCCAAGAAGAAAATTCTTGATCTATTTGTCACAGGGAAAAATCCCAGGTCATTTTTGCATTCGACACTCCGTCTGGTATTCCATCTGGCATTGCATCTGTTACTCCATCCGACACTCCGTCCTGCACTAAAACCGTGGGCGAGTTGGAGGTTATCATATCGGTGGACAATGATGGGTAAATCAGCGACATGGGTTTTCCTTGTTCTAGTGGCCTCCAACTACTGACATTCTGACAACTTGTATTGGGTTGTTATGTTGGGCGTTTATTGACTCACTTTGTTTCTAGAAGCCATCGACGGTTAAGAGGCATTAATTGTAATTTACTGTGTTTAGAGGAGGTCAATCCTTCTAGTGGTCGACCTCTTAGCTTGTAAACTCTATAAATACCACAACAATGGTCAGACAAATAGAGTGAAGGATAGTTAAGCTCYGTTTTTCCATTTTCAAGACATTTTCTCTAAAACTGTGTAAAACTTTGTTTTTAATTTTTAATGTTGAAATCGTGTTGCTTGAGCTCGTGATTCATCATTAAAGAGTAGCCATGACCTGCTGGGGGGGGGGCACCAGTGGTCTGGGTGAATATTTAGTCAATTATCTTGTGAATTTATATAGTGTAATCGTCATTTCTTTTATTTCCCATACACGAGTTTTATTATGTTTATTTACTGTGTAAATTGTTGTTCATAAGTTTAATTGCTTCAGTTTCTTTTGTAGGTTATTATGAAGGTTAGTGTTAATATGCAATGGCTTTTTAATTAGTAGGAAACAACTTGCAAGATTAGATAGTAACCCCTGTGTGTAATTAGATGATAGTTAGATTTTCTATATGATGAAATAGAATTTAAAACATAGTTAAAACAAAGTATTTAGTTCATGGTTTCTTTGGCAAGGTTTCAATGGATGATTAGTTGTTAGTTTTGATTTTAGTTCCTAATTTGCTTATCTAGTTTGTTCAATTAGTTCTTAGTTTGCTTATCTTGTCATATGCTAAAATAGAAATAGGATTTGAGTTATGTTTTTAAGAGTATTTCCATTTGCAATTTAAATTGTTAAAATATGATTAGTTTAATTTACTTTATGCACTTTCCATTCTAGGTCTAGGTTGCAATTTTAATTCAAGGTTTGATTATTGGGTTTAGTTTTCAGTTTTGAATCTCTAAGTAGTATGAATTTGTTTACACTAGCATTGAATGCATTTGAATTTAATAGAATAGTGTTTCCATATTGTTGATGATTAATGCATGAATTGAAGAATCACATGGATATGGAGGGTGGTTGATGTTTCTTATATAATGGCTAAGTTCTCACTAGATCGCCTAATTCATACCTTTCACTTTTCTATAGAATTTAATATTGAGTTTATCCCTCTTGAATTATCATTAATGTTTAAACTCCATCATGATATCATAAGACACCAAAGACATAACCATCAACATTATATTTGAGTTTTCTTGCTTTTGTAGATTAGAAAATAGTCTTCTTGCATTGGTAGATTAAAGAATAGTTTTTTTTTATTGTAGATTAAAGAGCACTTGCTGATTACTTTTATTGTCATGATTCTTTGAATTTAGTAGATTAAGATTTCATTTCGTAAATTAGAAGTAATTATGAAGTTTAATTTAATAATAGAGTTTAGTTTCTTATTAGTTTGATTAGTTGCTTATTGAGTATTTTTTATTAGTTTATTTGCTGTAGAAGTTACCATAGGTTAGTTAGTTGATTGCTTGCTTGATTACTTGCTTTAATAGGGTAGTTGCTTGCTTGTCTATTTGCTTTGATAGGGTAGTTTCTTGCTTGTTTATTTACTTACTTGTTGTTGCTTATTGAATTTGAGTAGGTTAATTAAAATAGTTTGTTGTTGTTATTGCTAATTAGATAGATTAAATAGATAGTTTGATTTTTCTTATTGTCATGATTAAGTTAATTTTCTTTAAGTAGGGTTTTCATTTGCTTTCTTAGAACAATCCATTGATCCTTTGTTCAAAAGTTACTTAGGGTAAATAGTTTAAGTTTCTTAATGGGTTTGATCATTAATAGTCTTTGCTTGAATAAATTAATTCTCAATAGCCCATTTCCTTAGTTAGACTGCACTACCTCTAGCCTTTATTCCTTGGCACATATAGTGCTACAACTCTAAGTTTACTTACCCCGGGTTGACAATTTAATTGAGGGTTTTTAGTGTTTTTTTAGTGCATATAGAACACCCATCATTTTTGGCGTTGTTGCCGGGGAGTTGTCTCAAAGTAGGAATTAGATGATTTCTAAACCTTATCATTAGTTTGGTGGCGGGGGAAATTTAAGATGAGAGGTAAGAACCTGTGCATCTGCTATAGCAGGTTCCCCCAAACCCAATGGTAGTTTTTCTTTTTCTTTTTGTTTACTTTCATGAACAGACCTAGGGACCCAGAAGGTAGATACATTAAATCTAAATCAGACCTTTCAACCAAGGTTCCTTCCGACCTTTTCGGGGGAAGGAACATTTCACTCATAAAATCCGCAGACCGATACCAAAAAACAGGAGCTAGCTCAACCCAAAGGGCTAAAACAGTCTCTGAAGAGACTAAGAAGGGAGCACTATAGACCAAAAAGTTGAAGAATTAGTAATACTGGGATAGGAGGCAAGACCACTTGAGCACTTCGGAGAACCAAACATCTCAATTTTTTTTTCTTACCACCACTAGGAAAATGAATTCAAAGGTGACCATTAGTTTGGAATAACTCTCTCAAATCCTAGCAATAACTGGGATCTGTTCTTCTAAAAAAGAACACATCTTGACAATAGCCAAGAACTTGTCTACCTCTTCGAAAATATTAGAAGAATCAAGGTCCTATGAGCTACAAAATGATTTTCCTTGCCAAAATGTGAAGGAAGCTAAAAAATTATGAACTACATCCAGTGGAGAGCAATCATTAAGACCTGAGATTGAGGAGTTCTCAACATCCATCCCAACAGATCCTTTGTGTACTTCAGAAATAAATCATCCAGAAGAAGAGGATCTGCATAGCATGACGAAGGATAGCATAGAAATTACTGTTGATGAACATCAAGATTACATTGAAATTTGGTTTCAAGAGGTCATTATGCCACAATACTATTTTCTTCTTCAACACCTTCAGATGCCAAAACAAGTAGGTTGGTTGGTTCTTCATATCCAGGTAATCACCGCAATAACTTTTTTATATGTGGATATGAGTATGCATCTTATCTTTCTTTGCACATGGTTACATCGGAAAAGTTCTTACACTTGAATAAATATTTTTCTTTCTTTTTAGGTAGGGTAGGGTAATAAATAAAAGTTGCATGTTGTTAGTTTAACTTAAATTCTAATGCATCCTCATTTTACATTTTTTTTTTTAATAAAAGAACTATGAGATACATGTTCCAGTGACTTGATCTTATTGATCTCATTAGTCTTTGATATTTTAGAGTGTGGTTTTTGACAAACAATTCTAGAGATTTATGTAAGTATTTATTTCACTAGTAGTAGACAGTTTCAAGGAAATTTAAAGGAAGGATGTTTCTTCAAAATATTGCTATATTTGAACCTTGTTGTCTTCTAACCATCAAATGAATAATGACTTGCTATAATTAGCCATATTTTTGCAAATATTTTCATCTTCGTTTTTCTCAAGGCATCTTAAATAGCATATGCTCTTAAAAACCCTCACCACTATATAAGGAAGTGATATTGTAACCATCAAGCTTAGAGGTCACTTGTACATTTTCCCCAAGAACCCTGAGTAAGTGAGTAACGTATATTTATTAAAGAGTAACAAGGAGGTATGATTAGCGGTTAGTCATGGAAACATCACAATAACTTAAAAAAAAAGGTGAGTTGAGCCTTGTAACACCCCAGGTTTTGAACCCCCATTTTAAATAATGTATTGTTACAATTATGAGAGGCCAGAGTGCTCAGATAATTATTGAAGGGCCAATATGCCCAAGAAATGTAATGTTTTGATCATTGATAATAATAATAAACACATCGTTGGCTGCTAGACGGACAAGGACTAGAGTTATAGGGGACTATGATTTCACAAGAGAGGGAGCTTGAGAGACTAAGTGTTATTCCGATTTTCTTCTAACCCTTTTTGTCTAAGGGAGGGGATCAATTATGTGAACTTCTTGGGAAGGCCAGGAGGTTCTTGTTTTCCCCACGAGGTTACTTAAACCCGCCTCTGGTCTGATGGGGGGTTGGAATGATGCCTTGGTCGTTGATTTCCATTCACTCACTCATTCTTCACTCACACATTCCCATGCACCCACTCCCATGCACTCCATGACTCATTCATCGACCCATCCTCACCTGCGTCTTGGTTAGAAAAGCGAAAGGAAACATAGCTGCTGAAGAATTGTCCATGGGATAGTTGGCTATAGTGGTCATTGGTGTGATCCAGCCGTGACCTGGGCTTTGCATGTCTGAAATGCATTGTCTTGTGCCCTGTTTTTCTCACAACTGTGAGTCTTGAGATTCTAGCAATGAGATTCTGGACCATCTGTGCTGGAAGCCCTAGCAGGAAGGAGAAGGACTGCCTGAGGGACTGCGTGGAAAAGAAGGGTGGAGCTCCATTCTCTCAGGTGGCACAGGCTGGGTAGAAGAGAGTTGGGTTCTTGGATTGTTGTGGGTGTTGGGAAACCTGTGAGAGCTTGAGAGATGAATGGTTTGGGAACCCAAGTACACTCTAGAACCGTCCTTGTGGATTCATAGACCTGGCTCGGGGGTGACACTGCTCTTGAGATTTGGAGCATCGGTGTCTACGGTTGGGTGGAACGTCCTTGGTCTGTAGCCAGTCGATGTCATCATTCATAAAGATAAGTGCTCTCTGTCGTGATATCCCTACCTGTGTATGAATGCATTTCTGGTGTGTAATTTAATTATCATATACATGTGTATGAATGTATTTCCGTTGTGTATATTTAATTATCGTTTAACGTAATCTTTAGATTATGCATGCTTGTTGGATATTGTTGTGCATGTTGTTAAATCTGTTAGCTTATTCATCCTTAATGACTAAAGAAGGTATCTCTAAGAGAAAGAAGTCTGAGGGTGGGCTTCCAGGTAGCGTACTTGGACCGTGGGTGGCTGGGTATGTTACGGTTTGGTATCAGAGCTTCTGGTTGAAACACCGGGCCGGTATGGGCCGAGTTTGTTGGTCAGAATATCGTGGTCGAGATCGAACTCTGACCGAGAAGTTGAAAATCTCAGGAGGAATGGCGTTGCAGAAGCTACATAGGAGAAAAAAAGTCATAGAACCTTTGCGAGGGTTCGAAGGATTGTGACCATTCCTTTTTAATTCAGGAGCGATCGCCACCATAGGATCGGGGAGATCCGGGATCGTTGGATCGGAGGACAGGTAAACAGGGGTTGGTCGATGGAGAGAGAGATCAACGACCAACAAGCATTGTGGGGAACGAAGTTGCATGGGAGATAATTCCCAAGGTGGTCCCACAATCCAAACCATGGTTTCCCTAGGGGGTTACATGTCAACATCAGGAGAATTGCAAGGTGAAAAGAGGGTTACTAAAAACCATTGATGCATGCCCCCGCAAAATGAAAGGCATGCAGTGATGTGACAGGTTATAGCTCGAACATCAAAACTCTGAATAGCTGAAGTAGTTGGGGACCGTCGATCCATAGGAGGACACACATCAACCGATCATGTTCTCTGGGTGAAAGCACTTCGAGAAAGAGCAAGCGAGGAGAAGTTGAATTTTGAAACTCCTGAAGCTCAGAGAGCCGGAGACCTGAAGTAAGCGACGAATGTCAGATCGTCCAAACTATATCCTGACTATTGATTTCCAAGAGGTTACGTGTCAGGAGATTAGTAACTCTAGAGGAATCCATTCGATAGGTTTTCAGTTGAGGTTCGAGACTCCCGAAGCCTGGAGAGCCAAAGATCCAGAGAAAACCTCGATCATCCTATCATCTAAAAATATCTCATCCATTGATCTACCGAGAGCCACGCATCACCAGATCCATGACTTCAAATAAAATCCAGTGGGGCCAAATAAGTTTGAAATTTAAGATCTTCGAAGTCTGGAACCATGAAGAAATCATAGCTGTCAGATTGAGGAGGACACATGGAAAAAATCCGTGGACTCTGTGTGAAGACCCGAAGTGAATCTTGGTCGTCCGATCCAGGAGAACACATGGTGACAGATTGGTCAGTTCAGGAATTTAGAATTTGGGAGAATTGAAAGTGTGCTAGTTTGAAAACTCCTGAGGCCTCGAAGCCTTAAGAGCCAAAGTGATGAGGCATGATGATGTCACCTGGGATGATGTGGACACATGGGATGTGTGGTATGTGTTATTAATATTTGGGCATTTGGAACATTGAAAATTCGATTAGAATGTGACACGTGTCACCTGCTTGATTGGGCCACGTGTCTGCTTCCAGTGTTTCTCCACGTGGCGGCAGATCGTGTAGTCTGGAAGACTAGGCACCCCAGAAGGAAAAGGCATGTTAGGTTGCATTGGGTTGAAACTCCCGAAGGCCAGAGTATATATCGATCGTCGATTCTAGAGGACACACGTCGAAGGATCGTCGACTTTGGGTGAAAGCACTCTGAGAGAAAATATAGGAAGGAAGTTTGAAACTTCTGAAGATCGAAGCATTGAAATGATTCATAGTAACTAATCTATGAGAGGACACCTGTCGGTAGATCATGAACTCTGGGTAAAAACGTTCCGGAAGGAGGCAAGTGAAAAAATTTGAGACTCCCGAAGCATGGAGTCCCGAAGTGGATCTCAATCGTCGATCGTGAGAGAGGACGAGGACCGTTGATCTGGTCCTGGTTGAAAGTCCCGAAGTCTCAAAGCTCTGGACAAGTGCTTTTTCAGCTAAGCACATGGTCATGACCATGTTCGTATGCAGTTTGAGATCTAAGGAAAGGAGGGCTAAGGGCATATTTGGTTGTCTCCGAAACATAAAAGTGCTAAGGGAGGATTTAGCTGCAGTTTCTAGTCGTTATCACCTGGGGAGGTGGTTTGAAGGAAGAACTTGCACAAGGTGAAACTTTGTGTCAGCCAAGGATAAAAGGACACTGTTATTTTCAGAGAATGGGGATATAATCTCCATGAAAAAAAACAAGAAAGAGACTTGTAGCATGGTTTGGAATTTTGTTTTTCCTATCATACGCATAATTCTAACAAAATGGTCGCTTGCACATTTTGTAGAATTAGGAGACTTAAGCGCATCAGCTCAGGATGCGTATTGAGTAAATGGAAGAAGGCGAGAGAGCCTCCTGTCATGAAAAGGAGGTCGAAGGCCAGAATACCAGAGTTGGTAATGCAGAGACAGAGTCCAATGGGCGCAAGGGAAAAGCAAAGCATGAAACGTTAATAGAAATGGTAAGAAGCCTGAAGATGGAAGTGCATAGCTACAAAGAATACAATGAGAGAACAATGAGAGATAAAACCTACATAAATGATCGAGTGTTGTAGATATTAAATCAGTTGCAGAGGAAAATGAAGAAGGGATCAAACTCAATACAAGAAGAAGAAGGCATGTGTCATGAAATAGGAGATGCTCATGGAAGAGTTGGTTATTCCAGAAGTTCTAGGAGAGATCATGGACACCACTCACCTCCTTAATCAAGAAGAAAGTTTTATGCATCGGATGATCCCATAAGCAGTCCAGAAGTGTCTCCTGTCAGACACCGAAGAAGGAAACAAGAGGTAGATTGTTTGCAGGGAGAGATGAGGAAGCTTAATCCACCTTCCTTCGATGGTGAAAGAGAAAGGGGAGATGATGTCGAAGCATGGTTGCTTGGGCTCCAGAGATATTTTTAGTTGCATAACTATTCATCAAACCTGGAAGCCAAGATTGTCACCTACCATTTACACGGGAAAGCTGCAGTGTGGTGGGACCAACTGAAGCAAGTGGAGAATGTTGATGAAAGTAGGACCACTTGGAAACAATTCAAGAAGTACTTCCAGAAGGAGTACCTCTCAGAGCATTTATATGACAAGAAAATGTAGGAGTTCTTTGAACTCAGGTTGGGAAGCATGACTATGGCAGAATATGAGAAGAAGTTCTTGGGATTGTTAAAGTATGTCAGGTTCATTGGTGATGAGAAGGTGAAAATACAAAGATTTATAAGTGGATTGCCAACCTTCTATAAGTAAAAGATCAAGTATGATGAACCCAGGACCTTGATTGAGGCCATCAGGAAGGCTAAATACATGTATGAGCAAGGCCATGGAAGAGAATCCATACATAAATCTTGGAAGGACAAGAAGAATGCGAAGTTCGATCAGAGGAGGAAAGGATTCAAACCTACCTTCAATAGGAATGATCCAAATAGAGATCATCAAGATCAATATTCTAAAGGGGATTTCAAGAAGGAAGATTCCTTGGGAAAAAGGGGAATACCACCAATCCAATGATGGGGATGCAAAGAAGATCACCTATACAAGGATTGCCCACACAGAAAGGACAGAATGAAGACTGTGCACAACATCCAAGAGGCTACAATAGTCAGAGATATGGGAAGAATCTATGCAAATTTAAATGATCAACAAGTAGAGTACCAGTCCAATATGATTGAGGTGGAAGGTAAGATCACAACGGGTTTGCTGCAACCATTGACGATCTCAGAGAAGAAATGGGAAGTGATCACCATGGATTTCATCACAATATTACCCAAAACAAATAATAAACATGATTCAATCATGGTGGTAGATGACAAATTAACAAAGGTTGTTCATTTTGTGCTTGTGAAGACAACGCATACATCAACTAATATTGCAAAGATTTTCATGAAGAAAATTGTTAGGTTGCATGGGATACCTAGGAAAATCATCTCGAACAGAGATACAAAGTTTACCTCCAATTTATGGAGGGGATTGTTTAAAGGATTTGGCACAAATCTAAACTTTAACACAACATATCATCCCCAGATAGATGGGAAAATAGAGAGGGTCGATCGAATAGTTGAAGACAAGTTGAGAATGTATGTGATGGATAATCCATCTAAGTGGGAAGATTACTTACACTTGGGTGAGTTTGCATATAACAATGGGTATCAAGCTTCATTGAGAATGAGCCCATTTGAATCCTTGTATGGTAGGAAATGCAATACTTCAGTGAGCTGGGACAACCTAGCAGATAGGATGGTACTTGGGTCAGAGTTTCTCAAGGACATGGAAGACCAGGTGGTCAAGATTAAGTAGAATTTAAAAGCAACTTAGGATAGACATAAATTTTATGCAGACAAGAACAAGATAGTTAGAGAATTTAAAGTAGGGGAGCATGTACTTTTGAAAGTGAAGCCCAAGAAAATCTCTTTGAAATTGGGTAGTTGTACAAAGTTGGCAACCAGATTCTGTGGTCGATTTGAAATATTGGACAAAATATGGCCAGTTGCATACATGCTTGCATTGCCTGCTTCCATGAATGTGCATAATGTATTTCATGTATCTTTACTAAATAAATATGTACATGATACTAACCATGTTATTGATTGGCATCTGATTCAGGTAGAGACAGAGGGAGACTTTCAGGTTCATCCAGTGCGGGTATTGGACAGAAAAGTCAAAATGCTCCAGAATCAAGTTATAGAACTGGTAAAAGTTCAGTGGACCTGTTAGGGTCCTGAAGAAGCTACCTGGGAGCATGAAGATGCCATGCAGGTAGAGTACCCACAACTTTTTGAATAAATTTGAGATTTTGATCTATGTTTTGTATATGCACTGAGGACAGTGCCAAAATAAGGGGGAGGGGATGTAACACCCCTGGTTTTGAACCCCCATTTTAAATAATGTATTGTTACAATGTTGAGAGGCCAGAGTGCCCAGACAATTATTGAAGGGCCAATATTCCCAAGAAATGTAATGTTTTGATTATTAATAATAATAAACACGTCACTGGCTTCTAGACGGACAAGAACTAGAGTTATAGGGGGATATGATTCCACAAGAGAGGGAGCTTGAGGGACTAAGTGTTATTCCTATTTTCTTATTACCCATTTTTCCTAAGGGAGGGGATCAGTTATGTGAACTTCTTGGGGAAGGCCAGGAGGTTCTTGTTTTCCCCACGAGGTTACTTAAACCCACCTTTGGTCTGATGGGGGGGTTGGATTGATGACTTGGTCATTGATTTCCCGTTCACTCACTCATTCTTCACTCACACACTCCCATGCATTCACTCCCATGCACTCCCTGACCCATTCATTGACCCATCCTCACCTGCGTCTTGGTTGGAAAAGCGAAAGGAAACAGAGATGCTGAAGAATTAGCCACTGGATAGTTGGTTGTAGTGGTCACTGGTGTGATCCAGTCATGACTTGGGGCCTGAATGTCTGAAATGCATTTGCATGTGCCCTATTTTTCTCACAAATGTGAGTCCTGAGAGTTCCATCATTCAGATTCTGGACCAGCTCGGAGAAGGGTGGAGGTCCATTCTCTCGGGTGGCACAAAATGGGTAGAAGAGAGTTGGGTACTTGGATTGTTGTGGGTGTTGGGAAACCTATGAGATATTGAGAGATGAATGGTTTGGGAACCCAAGTTCACTCTAGAACCATCCTTGTGGATTCATAGCCTTGGCTCGGGGGTGACACTGTTGTTGAGATTTGGAGTAGCGGTGTCTACTGTTGGGTGGAACGTCCTTGGTCTACAACTAGTCAGTGTCATATTTCATAAAGATAAGTGCTCTCTATCGTGATATCCCTACCTATGTATGAATGTATTTCCGCTGTGTAATCTAATTATCATCTATATGTGTATGAATGTATTTCCATTGTGTATATTTAATTATCATTGAATGTAATGTTTATATTATGCATGCTTGTTGGATATTGTTGTGCATGTCGTTAAATCTGTTATCTTATTCATCCTTAATGACTAAAGAAGATATCTGTAAGAGAAAGAAGTCTGAGGGTGGGCTTGCAGGTAGCATACCCGACCTGTGGGTGGATGGGTATGTTACAAGCCTAAATATACCTTTATGTTCTTTCCCAATGGTACCATCCACTACACACTAAAAATGATTAATTATATCATATATTTAGATGGGATACATCCACTTAAGTACCCCTTACATTAGGACAATCACTAAGGAATATATAATGGAAATTCATCCTCTAACATAAATACCATCCCAATTGAAAGAAAGAAAAAAATGGTTTTCATAGTTGTCCCCCCATCTTCTTGCACAAAGAAATCTTATACTAAAAATATTAAAAGATGGAGGGCCAGACTCTGAGGGTGTAAGAGACTAACCCTTTGGGATATTGAACAACTATGCTGGCAGTGGGTACCGGCCTATGATATGACTAGGTAAACCTGTCGGAGTACTGAATAGTATTGCTGGCAGTGGGGCATTCTACCTAGCGAGGATGGTAATATGACAAAATAATAATAATAATAAATTCCTAAATCTTAAACTTGTCCTGATGTACGACATTACTTGTAGACAAAGCTGACATGAAGTATGTATGGTTAAGCCAAGGTTAATGAACTCCATAAATTTTCCATTGGGAACTAAATTTGAGACTATCTTGAAACTCTCTCACCTACCTCTTCTTAACTATATATAGGATGTTCTATCCTATAGGTGGGGCCATATTCTAATCATCTCATCAGATCGATATGTGAAATTTATCTCTACACTTAACAAGTTGTAAATCTTCGGCTATTGGGAGAATTGACTAGTTTCCTATATTTTTTATTGTGAGGTGTCACAATACTTAGGTGTGGGGGAGGGGTTTTATGAGCTGACAAATGATAAATACTGCCTATCTATAATCCATGAGAAGAAGAAGTAGAATCTTTGTAAAATTTATGTATATTTCTTTCATGATATGGGCTATTATATCAACAATTATTTTTAATTGAAATGCTAAATTAGATACCACTGACATCACTGTGTGTTATAATCTTTTTGTGCATTTTATTTATTTTTTTGTTTATATAGTGGAATACTTCTTAACTGGTTCTTTATGACAATTACAGATCGATAACACATTGTTAAACTCACTAAAGATCTGTGTTACACACCTATGAACAGAGGAACAAGGTTAAGTGGCTCTGTATTAGGCTAGGTATTTATCTCAGTATGGTTTTGATTTGGATTTTTCTGGATGAGATTCTAGGTCTAGGGATCTAGGCCAGGGTTTCCAAAAGATTAGTTGTAAAGATAGAATGGGGCAAGGTAGGTATACTTAGTAGCATTTAGGATTTGTCATTGTGTATAGGGTAGATGCGGTGAGTTTCAACATGGGAATGAGATCATGAATGCATTCATAAGAAGAAGGTGTAACATAACATGACAGTTTCATCCAAAACAATGCAAATAACTTTGAATTCTTCTAATCTTATGAAACAATCATAGGAAATCATGGAGGTGGCAACAAATTGTAGCAGAAGAGCAACAAGTTTTGGAGGCCTTCCTCGATGAGTTTTTTAATGAAAAAGTTATTAATGGAAATATGAATATGTCCTCTACACTCTGGAGTCACTAATCCAAGCAAAAATCTACATCTAACCCCTTCACAATTGATTTGAAAACAAATTGTCCAAAAGTGCAACGACTGTGACAGAAGCACAACAGAAAGATAGGGGTCAAAGATGGGGCTATGAATTTTTAACAATAACACATTTTACAAATAGGAGAGATTTTTTTGTAGATAAGGTTGTTATTAAGATAAACCTCTCTCATTTTTTGTGAAATTCATTCCCATGTTCTTGGAATATGTGCCACAAAAGAATGACTAAAACAAGAAATTAAATTGGAGAAATTGATTTTCTGAGATGGGCCTCCAAGAAAGTTGAATATATATCACTATATGATACATGTGTAAATACTGAAGGAGTTTATTATTATTTGGTATGTCCTTATAAAAAACCTCCTTTAGTTTTCCAAAATTCATCTTTATTTGGTCAAAAACTTGTTTTTAAAATAATGACAAACAATAAATTAAATTGGAGAATTTGATTTTCTGAAATAAGTCTCCAAGAAAGTTGAATATCTCCCAATATATGATATCTGTATAAAAAATGACGGACTTTATTGTGATTTGGTATGTCCTTTGAAAAAACCTCCTTTGGTTTTCCAAAATTCATCTTTATTTGATCAAAATCATCTTTTTAAAATGATGACCAAAAATAGAGTCAAAAGCGCAACATGGTCTCGTAGAACACTTTTTGTGACTTTTCCTGATCCATTTTTTGATGTAGTAGTGCCTGGCCATGTGTCTATAAAGTTTGATGTCCCTGTTGTCCTTTTTTAGGAGCATCTCCAGGTGTTCATTGACTCTGCCAAGACAATTTTCTCTGTCCTTTTCAAATTCTGTTGCAATGGTGCCTTCAATGTCTTGTTGACATAGTGAAGGTAGATACTTTGTTTTCAAAGCTTGCCATTTCTGTCTATTAGCTCATTTTAAATTCAATAAGCCATTGAATTTCCCTTTTTACTTCTTAAAAATTCTTGAGAAGGTGTCTTCCCAAGTACTAAAGAATGTGGCCAACCCCCATAAAAACCTATTCCACCATGACCTCATCGAATTGCTTGTTATAGGCGAGTTGCCAAAACATGGGAAGACATGGGATGAGTTCATTTATTAATTTTCAAACCCCCATATTACAGTCAAGACTAGCAAAACAACGCTTGATCTAGGGACAGTTACTCCATCCAAACCCCATTCTCTGAAGACTCCAAACCTTCCTACTCAAGCTATCTCTTTGCCGGAACAAAAGATCAAGACCAAGGAACTTGTTGATACCACTGCAGTCTCATTGGGCAAGAAGACTAAGAATCCTATCGATAATCCTCCAAATCCTTCAACATCTATTGATCCTGCACCCAAAAAGTTACAAGAGGTAATAAAACAAGATTTCCTTGTAGTCCCCACAAATATGAGAGGAGATAATCGATTCATAGAGGACCTTTCGAAAGAGTACCCAGAGCACAAGAGGAAAACCTTATGAAAAAACCCTGACCACTTTGGACCCTATCCAAGTATCCTCCAATCTCTAAATCCCTCACAAAAGACTTAGGGAAGTGTCTGTAGATGAAGGGAAGCCTTAAAGAAAGACAAAATCTGAACCTACTTCTCCTTATCAACCCCCTATTACTCCTACTTCAAAGATGCCTACTTCAGATATTAAGACCGATAGGCATTATACATATTTTAAGGGATCTAAGCCCTCCTCCAAGATATCCAATCTTGCTCCAACCGTTGAAAATCTACAACAGAAAAATGATCAGGTGTTGCAACAATTGGAAGAGAGGAAGACTCTGGACATGCATATTCACCATGACAATGCAATCCTCCAAGCAAAGGTGAATTCCCTTCAACGGTTGGTTGACGAGATGAACAAATCCAATCACAACCTCAGGGCACAATTGAAGCAATATAAGAGGCACAAGACAAAATCTTCACGGCAAGAAGGAGAAGCTTCTAAAGTTGATCCTTCTCAACAAGCTTAGTCATGTGGGGCAATTCCTTTTTGTTTGCAGTGGGACATACCAAATCTTAGGTGTGGGGGTAATGTTGGGCCCGCAATATGGTTAATTTAATGATGATGATTAGATCGTTTTTGGCCAATATTGTATGTGCATTTTCCTATTTTGAAGAAGTTTTGAAGGATTTTTGTATTAAATCGCCGTGGCTCATACCAAGTACGTATGGTTGATGTTTTATAATGATTTTAAGTGTAATTAAGCATGTTCTAATGATTCCAAGAAGCTAATTCATGATCTGTTTGTCACAGGGAAAAATCACAGGTCGTTTTTGCATCTGTCACTCTATCTGGTACTCCATCCGGCACTGCATCCGATTCTCCATCCGACAATCTGTCTTGCACTAAAACCGTGGGCGAGTTGGCGGTTATCATATCACGGGCCAGTGATGGGAAAATCGACGACATGGGTTTTCCTTGTGCTCGTGGCCTCCAACTATTGAGCTTCTGACAACTTGGATTGGGTTGTTATGTTGAGATTTTATTGGCTCACTTTGTTTCTAGAAGCCACCGACGGTTAAGACGCATTAATTGTAATTTACTGTTTTTAGAGGAGGTCGACCCTTCCAGTATTTGACCTCTCAGCTTGTAAACTCTATAAATACCACAACAGTGGTTAGAAAAACAGAGTGAAGGATAGTTAAGCTTGGTTTTTCCATTTTCAAGACATTTTCTCTAAAACTGTGTAAAACTATGTTTTTAATTTTTAATGTTGAAATCATGTTGCTTGAGCTGGTGATTCATCATTGAGGAGTAGCCACGACCTACTGGGGGGCCCACTAGTGGTCTAGGTGAATATTTAGTCAATTAGCTTGTGAATTTATATAGTGTAATCGTCATTTCTTTTATTTCCTGTGCATGAGTTTTATTATGTTTATTTAGTGTGTAAATTGTATTTCATAAGTTTAATTGCTTCAGTTTCTTTTGTAGGTTATTATGAAGGCTAGTGTTAATATGCAATAACTGTTTAATTAGTAGGAAACAAATTGCAAGCTTAGATACTAACCCCTGTGTGTAATTAGATGATAGTTAGATTTTCTATATGCTAAAATAGAATTTAAAACAGAGTTAACACAAAGTATTTTGTCCATGGTTTCTTTGGCAAGGTTTCGATGGATGATTAGTTGTTAGTTTTGATTTTAGTTCCTAATTTGCTTATCTAGTTTGTTCAATTAGTTCTTAGTTTTCTTATATTGTCATATGCTAAAATAGAAATAGGATTTGAGTTATGTTTTTAAGAGTATTTCCATTTGCAATTAAAATTTTTAAAATAAGATTAGTTTAATTTACTTTATGCAATTTCCATTCTAGACCTAGGTTGAAATTTTAATTCGAGGTTTGATTATTGAGTTTAGTTTTTAGTTATGAATCTCTAAGTAGTATGAATTTGCTTACACCAGCATAGAATGCATTTGAATTTAATAGAATAGTGTTTACATATTGTTGATGATTAATGCATGAATTGAAAAATCACATGGATATGCAGTGTAGTTGATGTTTCTTCTATAATGGCTAAGTTATCACTAGATTGCCTAATTCATACCTTTCGCTTTTCTATAGAATTTAATATTGAGTTTATCCCTCTTGAATTATCATTAATTGTTAAATTCCATCGTGATATCATAAGACACCATAGACATAACCATCAACACTATATTTGAGTTTTCTTGCTTTTGTAGATTAGAGAATAGTCTTCTTGCTTTTGTAGATTAGAGAATAGTCTTCTTGCTTTGGTAGATTAAAGAATAGTTTTCTTATTGTAGATTAAAGAGTAGTTGTTTATTACTTTTATTGTCACGATGCTTTGAATTTAGTAGATTAAGATTTCCTTTCGTAAATTAGAAGTAATTATGAAGTTTAACTTAAGAATAGAGTTCACTTGCTTATTAGTTTGATTAGTTGCTTATTGAGTAATTTTGATTAGTTTACTTGCTGTAGAAGTTACCATAGGTTAGTTAGTTGATTTCTTGCTTGTTTACTTGCTTTAATAGGGTAGTTTCTTGCTTGTCTATTTTCTTTGATAGGGTAGTTGCTTGCTTGTTTATTTACTTGTTGTTGCTTATTGTATTTGAGTAGGTTAATTAAAATAGTTTGTTGTTGTTATTGCTCATTAGATAGATTAAATAGAGTTTTTTTTTGTGTATTGTCATGATTAAGTTAATTTTCTTTAAGTAGGGTTTTCATTTTCTTTCTTAGAAAAATCCATCGATCCTTTGTTCAAAAGTTACCTAGGGTAAATAGTTTAAGTTTCTTAATAGGGTTTGATCATTAATAGTCTTTGCTTGAATAGATTAGTTCTCAATAGCCCATTTCCTTAGTTAGACTATACTACCTCTAGCATTTTTTCCTTGGCACATATAGTTCTACAACTCTAAGTTTACTTACCCTGGGTTGAAAATTTAATTGAGGGTTTTTAGTGTTTTTTTAGTGCATATAGAACACCCATCACAAAGTGCCTACTACTCTTGGGTTGGCCATGACCTTTTTTGTATTGGTTCAGACTTGATTATTCATCGATGTGTCCGAGAAGATGAGATACCAGAAATCCTATGAAGTTGTCATGATGGACCATGTGGTGGCCATTTTTCCAACAAACGTACAACATATAAGGTGTTACATTCAAGTTACTATTGGCCTAACATTTTTAAGGATGTTGCCAAGTATGTGAGGAGTTGCGATAGTTTTCAAAGGATATGAAGACCCACGTCAGCTGACGAAATTCCCTTGCGTTCCCAAGTTATGATAGAACCTTTCGATAAATGGGCCCTTGACTTTGTAGGACCAATTTCACCCATGTCTTGTAAAAAAAAAAATATTTTGGTTTGTACAGATTATGTCACCAAGTCGGTAGAGGCAAAATCCCTATTTAGGGCTACCAAAAAATCCATTGTCGAATTCTTTTATGAAGACATCTTTACCCACTTTGGTGTTCCTCGTGAAATTGTTATAGACCAAGGCATTCAATTCACTTCCAAGCTGATGAGAGAACTAATGGATAAATATGGGATCAAACACTACAAGTCTTCTCCATATCACCCACAAGATAATGGTCAGGTAGACTACACAAACAAAGTTTTGGAAGCTATCTTAACCAAGATTATTCAATTGCATCATAGAGATTGGGCTGATAGGCTTCCAAAGGCTTTGTGGGCATATCAGACCACCTGGAGAAACACCACTAGGCATACCCCTTATGAGCTAGTGTATGGGAAACAAGTACTTCTACCAATATAATTCCAAGTAAGGACCATATATATTGCCGCAGAATTGGGATTAAAGTTAGATGAGGCTAAGAAAAAACGAGCCATACAATTAAATGAGTTGGATGAGATCAAGAAAGATGCTATCCGATGAACAATATTAGTCCAAAACCAAAGGACCAAGTGGCATGACAAGTTTATTAAGAAGAAACACTTCCAACCTGGTGATTGGGCTTTGTTGTTTGAATCATGATTTAAAACTTTCAAAGGCAAAATTACAACTCGATGGTTGGGTCCTTATGAGGTAGTCACTGTGTATGACAATGGGGTTGTGAAAATCAAAACAATTGACAATGGACAAGTCTCCTTCGTAGTAAATGAACACCGACTCAAACTTTATCACAGACCCATTTCCAAAGAAGATTTTCTATAGGACATGTCAACTGACAAGGCATTGGCCTTAGTAGGTGGGGAAGTCCCCCCTTGTTCTTGAATTTTTTTTTTTCTGAATCTTCGACTGTACTTATGTAAATAATTTTGAAGTATGTTGATAGACAATTCTAGATATTTTTGTAGGTAGATATTTCACTGGGATTAGACAGATTTCAAGGAGACATAAAGGGAAGTATTTTCCTTCAAAATATTTCTATATTTAAACCTTGTTGTTTGCTAAGGATCAATTGAATAATGAATTGCGGTAATTAGCGACATTTTTGCAAAGATTTCCATCTTCTTTTTCTCAGGGCATCTTTAATAATAGTTGCTCTTAAACCTTCACCACTAGAGGATATAAGGAAGTGATACCTTAACCATCAAACTTAGAGGTTACTCATATAGTTTCCCCAAGAACCCTGAGTAAGTGAGTAAATTATCTCTATTAAAGAGTAACAAGGAGGTTTGATTAGCGGTTAGCCATGAAAACATCACAATAACTTAAAAAAAAAAGTGAGTTGAGCCTAAAGATACCTTTCTTTTCTTTCCCAATGGTACCATCCACTACACACTAAAAATGCTTGATTATACCATATCTTTAGATAGGCCATGTCCGCTTAAGTACCCCTTACATCGGGACAATATCTAAGGAATATATAAAGGAGAGTGATCCTCTAACATAAATACCATCCCAATAAAAAAGAAACAAAAAAACGAAAGTTTTTTTCAGAGTTGTTCCCCCATCTTCTTGCATAGAGCAATATTTATATTAAAATATTAAAAGATGGAGGGCTAGTATTTGAGGGTGTAAGAGGCTAACCCGCTGGGATACTGAATAAGTTCGTTGATAGCAGGTACCGACCTATGGTATGACTAGGTAAACCCGCCAGAGTACTTAACAAGCTTGCAGGCAGGGGGGCATTATACCTAGTGAGGATGATAATCTGACAAAAATTAATAAGAAATTCCTAAATATTAAACTTTTCCTTATGTATGAAATTACTTGTAGACAAAGCTGACAAGAAGTATGTATGGTTAAGCTAAGGTTAATGAACTCCATAAATCTTCCATTGGGAACTAACTTTGAGACTATCTTAAAATTCTCTCCCCTACCTCTTCTTAACTATATGTAGGATGTTCTATCCTATAGGTGGGTCCATATTCTAACCGTCTCGTCAGACCGATATGTGAAATTTATCTCTACACATAACAAGATGTAAATCTTCTACTATTGGGAGAATTGACTCGTTTCCTATATTTTTTATTATGAGGTGTCACAATAATTAGGAGTGGAGGAGGGGTTTCATGAGCTGACAAATGACAATACTGCCTATCTATAATCCATGAGAAGAAGAATTAGAATCTTTGTAAAAATTTATGTATATTGTTTTCATGATATGGGCTATTATATCAACATTTATTTTTTATTGAAATGCTAAATTCACTGTGTGTTATAAACTTGTTGTACATTTCTTCGACATACCACTTAACTAGGTTTTTTTTATAGACTGTTCATTACAGACTTGTGATTACATGCCTTGATATAGAGGAAAACATTGTTATAATGTCCGAGCATGATGACAAAGAAAGTAACAATGGAACACACTTATCACGTCTCTGCTCCTATTCAATATGACTGTCAGAAGTGTCTAAGCTGAGTGTTATGGATAAAACATCCATTAAAATATGAACAAATTCCATTTTTCACAGGAGTACCATATGGAGTGTTTTATGGAGTGCCATCTGGAAGACCATATGGGGTTCCATGTGGACGACTAGATGATGCGCCATATGAGGGATCGGATGAGGTGCACACACACAATAAGTAACCACGATTGCAGGTAAACAAGAATCGTTTGAATTGATCTGACTGTCCATTTGTATTATGAGATGGATTAAATGGCATTTGATAATTAATGATACAATTTCTAAATGAATTTTTGTGATCAAATGTCCAAGTCGAAGACTTGGACATTGATCTAATTCTCTCATCATTATGATTGCCTCCAAAGGACACCCTTCCAATTCAAAATTGACGTAGTCATAGTCACACATGGAAAATCGTGTGTGATGAATTCACCAACAAATTCAACTGTTTCCACCTTGAGCACATTCAAAATTGGAGGGTTAGTTCCAAATGTTATTTTACTCATGCATGCTCGTTGTATTGCGCTCATCCTCTGTCCAATTGCACTCATCCTCTACTCAAATTCACTCCTCTATCCAATTCTGATCCTTTTCTCATCCTCTGCGTTGTAACCATGCCCAAAAGATACGAGCCTTCCTCCTATGCCTATCTCTTGTCCATCCCCAAATTCGTAGAGTGTAGGGAGGTCTTCCTTCGTGTAGGGTGGGGACCATTCTTGGCCTGTCTGTAGGGCCACGATGATGGAATTTCATTGCAATTCTCCCTTGGATTCGATGGGAGGATGGCGCATGTGGGATCTATGGCCTTCTTGGTCTATGAGGAGTCAATTGCCTCAACCACGAAACTGCCACGGGTTGGAGATCGTTGGTTCAAGCACCAACAATTGCCACAGTCAAGCTACAACAAAGTTTTCAGGCCTGAGTTTCAGAATGTTTCTGGAGCTAAGGGATACTCCAAAGAATCGATTAAAGATGAGCTGATTAAACACCGTGATTATCATCACCAGAATTATCACTTGTGAAGGTAGATACTCTGTTTTCAAAGATTTTCATTTTCGTCTGTTAGCTCATTTCCAATTTAACAAGCCCTCTAATTTTCCTTTTTATTTCTTGAAAAGTCTTGAGAAGATGTCTTCCCAAGTATGAAAGAATGTGTCCAATCCTCATAATAGTCTATTCCACCATGGCCTCATAATTTTTTTTTTTCATAATTGAGTTGAAAAAACAAGGGAAGACATGGGATGAATTCATTTATCAATTTTCAAACCCGCATCTCACAATCAAGACCATCAAGAAATCACTTGATTTAGGGACTGTTACTCCATCCAAACCCCATTCTCCAAACACTGCAAACCCTCCTACTCAAGCTATCTCTCTGCCTGAACAAAAGACCAAGAAACTTGTTGATACCCCTGCAACCTCATCAGGGAAGAAGACTAAATATCCTATTGATAATTCCCCAATGCCCTCAACATCTATTGATCCTCAACCCAAGAAGTCACAAGAGGCAATTCAACAAGATTTCCCTGTAGTACCTACAAATAGAAGAGGAGACAATCGATTCAAAGGAAGATATTTTCAAAAAAGTACCTAGAATGCAAGTGGGAAGCCTAATGTAAAACCCCCAAGCACTTCATATCCTATCTAAGTATCTTCCGATCTCAAAATCCCCCATAAAAGAATTAGGGAAGTTTCTGCAGAAGAGTTGGAGCCTGATAGAGAAGTAAAATCTGAACCCATTCCCTCTCATAAACCCTCTATTACTCCTACCTCATAGATGCCTACACCAGATCCCAAAGCTGATAGACTCTCTACATCCATCAAGGGATCCAATCCATCCTCTGAGATATCTGATCATAATCCCGTCATTGAGAAATTACAACAAGAAAATGTTCAGTTGTTGCAACAGTTGGAAGAGCAAAACACCATGGATAGGCATATCCACCATGATAATGAAGTATTACAAGAAAAAGTGAATTCCCTCCAACGATTGGTTGATGAAATGACCAATGAAAATCATAGCCTCCATGCACAATTGAAACATAGCAAGAGGGCCAAAACAAAGTCTTTAGGACAAGAAGCTTCTAAATCTAATCCATCTCCTCCTCAACAAGTCTAGTCATATTGGGTAATTCATTTTTGTTTGTTGTGGGACCTGGAAATCCTTAGGCGCGGGGGTAATGTTAGGCTTGTATTTTGATTCTTTTGTGGTGATGATTGAATCCTTTTTGCACCGGTATTATATATGTTATTGATCATTTTGAAGAAGTTTTCGAAGGATTTTGTATCAATTCATCATGGCTTTATAACAGGTATGCACGATCAATGTTTTGTAATGGTTTTGAGTTAAATTCAGTTCGATTTGATGATTATGATGATATAATGTGTGATCTATGTGTAACAGGGAGAATTCACAGTTCGATCCTCCATCCGGTAGCTCGTTTGACACTTCATCCAACACTCGATCCGATACTTCATCCGACACTTCATCCAGCACGTGATCCAACACTTGGAGTGTAGGCGAGTTGGCGGCATGTGTTGGGCAAATCGATGACCTAGATTTTGTTCCCCCTCATGGCCTCCAACTAATGAGCTCTTGACATCTCATATTAGGCAGTGATGCTAATCGATGAATGGCTCGTTCAGTTTCTAGAATCCAAATATTGTTAGAGCGCATTTAATGGAAGTTACCATTTTTAGAGGAGGTCAACCCTTCTAGTGGTCGACCTCTCGAACTGTAATTGTTATAAATACCACTGCTAGTGGCCATACCACAAGAAATTTTTTTAAGAATACATTTCGTTGTGTAATTGAGACATCTCTGCAAACTTATGTTCAGACTGCGTTTTTTAAGTTAATGACAGGACCATGTTGATTTGAGCTTGTGATTTGTTGTTGAGGAGTAGCCATGACCTGCTAGGGGCCCACCAGTGGTCTGGGCGAATACTTAGATAGAAAGATCGTATATTTCAGTTGTGTAGTTATAATTCATTTGATTTCTCTGTTATATGTATTTTGTAGTTTTAATACTGTGTTTGTTGTTTATAATTTAATTGTCTAATTTCTCTTTTGTAGGTTGCTTGTAGAAGATAGTTATTTGTTATGTTGTGTCTTTTATTTCTTAGTGATTGGATTGCAAGCTACTAACTCAGATGGTGTGTTAAAGTGTTAAATTAGTTTCTGCAATTTGAAATAGAGTAGTATTTAGAAGAGAGTATTAGTTTAAGACAAAGTTTCTTTTGCAAGTTTCGATGGATCAATAATTGCAAGTTTTGTTAGTTGATTTAATTCTCAGTTCAAGTTATGATTTCATAGGTCTATTTTGTTTATCAATCTTGTTTTAGTGTGCTAGGATAGAAGTATATTTTGGATTATGTTTTTACAAGCATGTTAGTTTGATACTTGAATTTTAATAATAGGATTAACTCAGTTTAATTTATGAAATCTCAGTTTTAGATTTGAGTTGTGATTTTAATTAGAAGTTTGAATTTGAATTAAGCTTTTTAGTCATAAGTTTAAAATCTTATGAATTCACTTGAGCTAGCATAAGAGTGCATTTAAATTAGTATAAGAGTGTTTTTATCATCGATGATCGATGCATGAAATTTAGAGATCACATGGATTTTCAGTATGTTTAATGTCTCTTCTATGATGGCAAAGCTTTCGTTAGATTACTTGATTCATACTTTTCATTTCTCTGTAGAAGTCAACATTGAATTAATTCCTCTTGAACTATCACTAATTGCCAGATGCCATCGTGATGTTATTAGGCACCGAAGACATAATCATCATCTTTGAGTTTCATGTTATTGCAAGTTAAGAATAGTTTTGATTAATTTCTGAATACAGTCATGATGCTTTTGTTTAAGTAGGTTAAGAATTCTCCTTTGCAAAATAGAAATGATTATGAGTTTTGTTTTAAGAATAGAGTGTATTTGTTGAATAGTTTTGATGAGTTTACTTGCTGAATAGTTTTGATAGGTTAGTTGTTTGATTGCTTATTTTCTTAAAGACAAAAGATCAAAGTAATTTACTTGATGTTGCTCATTAAATTGAATAGATTAACTTGTTCAAAGTAGGGTTTGATTTTCTTCTTTAGGAATAATCCATCGATCCATTGTTTAAAGTTGCCTAAGGTAAATTGTTCAAGATCATTAATAGGGTTTGCTAATTAATAGTATTTGCTTAACTAGATTAATCATCAAACTAACCATCCTCTTAGATAGACAATACTTCCTCTATCTTTTCTGCATTGGCACATATAGTGCTACAACTCTAAGTTTACTTACCTCGGGTTGATAATTTAATGAGGGATTTAGTGCATAGAGAATACCCATCACAAGTCCAACACAAGGGAGTCTTCCTAGGTGACCTCAAGGGGATGAAGGCGAACAAGCATGAGAATTGGAAGAGGCCCCTATTTTGGTTACTTGAACAAGGTGGCTAAGGCTTCTTGAAGAGAGGCATTGACAAAAAAGAAACAATATTTCTTTAAGAATACCTGCAAAACACACTTTAGGACACAAAACCCAAATCCAAATGTTGCAAAATAATCCATTAAGCACTAAGGACTAAGCAAGATACATGTGTTGTCCTTAAAACACAATAGAAATTAATGTTATAACAACAATGAATAAATTATAACAACTGCAAGAAAACACCGTGAAAAGTTGCAATAAATGATATGGATTGAAAGCCAACAACTAGTAGATCATGATTAAGCCTTTAAACATTAGTTTTGACGATCGGATTGGTTGTTACACAAGAGTTATCAGCAACAATTAAATTTTAATAGAAGAAATATTTAACCATAGAAATCAACAAATGAATAGCTCAAAATGAAGCTCTTAACAAGCATTTTCAGGTCCAATACTTAAACAAGATTTTCCACGGTTAAATTGTGAGATAAATGACATATAACAGTAAAAGTGGAAACCCTAATGGTTGTAGATGACATTTTATAACAACAACAAGTTAATATCAAGGTTCATCAACCATTCAATTACCAATCACTTTCTTTTATAAAAAGGTAATAGAGTCAGAAAGAGAGAGAGAGACTGCTATGAAACTTTGTCACTTTACTAAATCGATGAAGACTAGTTCCTTTATTGGGTTAAGGAGTCACTTGCTTGAAGAGAGAGTTCAAAAAAATACAAGAAGTGAAGAGGGATTAGGGATCAACCCTTATATCACTCAAAACATCACCTTCTTCTAAATCGACTGGCTCACTAGTCAAGGCTAAACTAGGGTTTAGGGTTTCTAGGGGTATAAACCCTCTTACTCCCTAGAACATAAACCCTAGACAAAATTTGCTTCAAGGGTGTAGACACTCCTAGTTATTGAAGAAAACTTTGAGTGTTCTTAGTTACGTGAAGATATGTTGTGAGTTATGGAGGGTGTAGACACTCTTACTCCTCCTAGGGTTTTTTTCCAACAAAATCAAGCAAATTACCATATGATTGTAGAAAATTCAGTTATTAGGCAAGAAATTGATGAAGAAAGACCTTACTCAACCAAGAAATATCCCACAATACTTCACCATAATGCTCCAATAATATAGCGCACTAGTATAGATCATCATCAAGCAAGTAACATCACATTTGCACAAGAAAAGAGACATATTGAATCCTCCAAGAGGGTCAAAATTGCAGTCCAAAAAATAATTTTATGAGTGATGAGTTATGTTCCAAGTGAAAATGATTTGCGTCTATTTATAGAGGAAAAACCAAGTCATGTGTGTCCACATCTGTCCACTTTTACATTAAAAACCATAATTTTAGGTCAAAACCAAAAATTACAATGCTAAATTAGCAAAATAATTTGCTCTTTTTTTCCCACATAGGCTACAAAAAGATTAAAAAAATAGCAAAATGATGCCATGTAATCCCATAAAATTCCTTTCCAAGGTGG
>ML787527.1:39923-54668 GCA_009831015.1 Picea engelmannii | reverse complement strand
TGTTTAAAGTTCCCCTTCCATCACCAACTATTGAATAAAAGTGATATTCCCTCAAGAGAGAGCATCATTTGTTGCTTCTCTTTTTATTCTTGGGCAATCAGACCAAGTAGGACATGTCAGATTCTCTAATTCTAGGGGGTTGAGAATCGATGATGAAACATGGGAGCATGTTTAGTAGAAATGAGATTGAATGGATGAACTTGGCCCTTTAAATGGATTGAATCAGCAAGAAACTCTTCAAAAACCCTCGTGAATTTTCATAGCGTATCCAGACCATGTAGCTATGTCAAGGCATTAGCTGGATTTTGAAATCTGGAAACCTGCACAAACTATCAGTCAAGCTCGTCCACCTGCTTGACTCATTTGAATCATGTAATAGACCTAGTTTGATCCCCATTTATAACTATACATATGTTTTTATAGGATGGTGAGCCAAGATGTTATGGGCCTGAGTGCCTATGTGATTATTAAGATGAAGATCCTAGATGCTAAAAGGCCAGTGTGCCTATCATTGTAATATGTAATCACTCGTAATATTAATAAAATCACACCACTACTCTAGACTAACTAGACAAAAGAATATGGGGGGATGAACTACACTAGAAAGGGAAAGGAGGCTAATAGTTTAGGAAGAGGGGTTAAGCCTAGAGGAATTAATCCAAGGGAATATTTTAATAATATTTCCTAAAAAGTTTAATTTATGGATACATTTACATAATGTTATTCTAAGTTCCCAAAGAAAGGGAATGAATTACATGTAGGGAACAAAGTTAGTCCTTATGTGCCAAGTTTCACATAACACCCATGCATATACAATTGGTGGAAGTAGAGTAATATCCATCATTCCATGATGATTATTCCATTCATTCCATCCTCCGTACCTTAGAGTGGTACTCCACATCCATACCTATACGTGGGAGCTATTTATAGCTAGTGAACTGAAGAGGCGAGTTTTCGAGCCTGTATTGATGGAAGAGGCGGGCCCTCAGGCCCATGTGTTATTGAATAAGTGGGTTTTTAGGCCCATGTGTGATTGAAGAAGAGGGTTGTAAGGCCCTTGATCATTCTCTCCAAGTGAGAGAACTACTGGGAATTATTTCCCAAGGTGCCAAGTTGCAACTATAGGGCTACGAGACTCCCTGTATGTCCTATTGATGAAGTCCCAGAAGGGAAGTGGGGTAGTTGAAGGATTTTTAAATAGAGAAGGGGCACACTTCCTTGGGTGGGACATGCATTTAGGGGATATGGGATTGTAGGTTATTTGCTAGAGTTGACACCTGAGTTTGAGATTTATTGTTGTCTGAGAGACCATAGCCTGGCTTAGGATTTCCTTTTCCCTAGTGGAGTTTAGTCCTAGCTCAGGGGTGACCCACTGCTGAGAGTAATGAGAAATCCAGTATATGGATGGGAGGAACATGGAAGTTCTACATGCAATTTCTTTTTTTATGACAACATATATGTGTTCCTTTAATGAGTATCATTCTGTTGTGTAGTACATGTAATTATGTTAGTTGCATTGTGTTGTAATTATATTTACATGCTACTTATTTATTTATGTGGTTGAAATCATATATGTATGCACAGATTATTGTATGTTTTTATTATTCCGCGTAACTATGTTCATATGGAGAGCATATCAGTAAATTGAAATGGTATAAAAGGTTGGAATTTGGATGTGGCATTGCCTAGCCCGGGGCTGAGAATGATACAAATATTTTTTTTTAAGTTGTTGGTAATGGGGACATTACAAAGTGGTATCAGAACTCTAGTTTCAACATTTATCCTGCATGGACTGAGTTAATGAAGTGTTGAAGATGAAAATTGTAGAAAATCAATTTCTAGAGTATGTATGCAAGATGTTTGAAGAAAGTATTCTTGTGAAATTGGAATAATTTCATGGGAAAATTTGAAAGATTCGAAACTAGAAATGAGAGACAGTCATTTTCAATATTTACTTGGGAAAATTTGGACCTAAAATCGACTTAATTTCAACAATTACAGAGTGCCATGGAAAAAGTGGGCGAAATTGGGCAAAAGCCCCAATTTTTGGAGAGGAATTCATGAGGAATTCGACGTGTAGGAGTCGAATTACAGGTGTTGAAGTCAAATAAATATAGATAGGTATGGAATTGATTATATGTGTCTTATTGTCAAAGTTTCAATGGTGACCCAAAATAAATTTTGAAATTTGGTGAAATTGAGCAAAAGCCCCAAGTTTTGTAGTAAATTTGTGGAGAACTCGATGGGAAGGATGTCAAATTTCATATAAAGATGTTAAATTTCAAGTCTTAGGTTTGAATTTGGTTATTTGAATCTAATACAGAGTTTCAATGATGACCATGGGAAGATTTTCAAAATTGGGTATTTTCTCAACGTTTTTGGAAAATTTCGAAACTAGGCAAAATTGGAAAATTTTCATAATTTTGTCGTACGTTGACGTCAGCATGATGTGGGAGACACGTGTCAGTTGATATGGAAGAAAGGTGACATGTACTGCAATGGTGGAAGGTACACGGAGGCAGGTTTGTAAGAGGTACATGGTGGTAGAATCTTCCTACCCAGCGAGACCCAGAGTCAAGGACATGCATCAACCCCATGTGTATTGAAGGGGGGGAGGGGTTTCCTATGGGGTTACATTAACCATAGGTTGGGGGAAAGCAATGCGCTGATGTGAAAAATATGACCATGTTCTTAACCTTGGTTAATTTTTTTTTCATGTCCCCCCTGTGTTAATGATCATAAATGCTTGGGGGGGGCACAATGCATTATGGACCATCGATCGTGATCATGACCATTGATCGCACCTTGAACCTCCACCTTTGATTCAACCCAATATGAAACTTCATGCACATGAAGAATGACTGCAAGATGGGACCTTCCCATCCTCGTGGCCCAATGAAATTGTGTCACATGGAAGCCAAGGACCTGTGGGGCCTAAAAAATAGAATAATGAGTGTGCCAATGGAGGAAAGAGATAAAGGAGAATAACGATAGAAGGTGGAGGAAAACAAAGTAGGAATCGGGTGGCCAAGGAGATGAAATGTCGCCACCTTGAAGTTTTAGTTAGACTCGGGGACCATGTCAACATACTAGTCGGTGATATTAAAATATATTGTTTAGAAATTAATAAAAATTACTAGAAAATTTTGGTGTTTTCTAGGTCATGTTTTTGCAGGGCATTTTTTAGGCCCTAAACAATGTTTTTACATACTCAAAATCCACAATAAAATAGTGTACCAAGGCACACTTTCTCCGTTTAGCTCAAATAAAAGACATCTGAGATAGATTTCTAACAACCATTCGTCAAACAAAGCTAGTATGAGGAAGTAATAGGCCAAACAATGCAAGGTAAATTTGGAGACCTGGTTAACTTCCGAGGAACATAACTTCCTTCTCCAGAATCGGTTTTAGGCGCAAGAGTAGTATATGGAAATATATTGAACCACATAAAACAACAATGGAATCAAAATATAAACTTGGACACACAAAAATGTATAGGAGGACATATAATTTACATGTAGCATTTAGGGCCAAAAATATTAATTGGCCTGAAACTTCAACAAGTTGTATCTAGCATCCTGGAGCTCAGATGAGGATAAAACTTGGCCATAATTTCCATCATATAGTCATGAAGGAACTTGGTTAATTTCCTCTAAAATTTCCAAAGGATTAGGTGCAAGGATGCATAAGCACAGTTAAACATTACACCTAGTTGAAGTAGTTTTTGGGTAATAATAAAATGACCATAACATTTTTCTCAAAACTCAGAATTGAGAAAGAAAGCAGTCATTGGAAAGGTATTGGACAGAGGATTCTAGGTAAACACCTAGAATTGTGATATGAGAAAAAAAATCATAGGAACTTAGAAATAAATTTTTTGGTGACCATAAAGGGGAAAATTGTGCATATGTTATCATAATTGTATATTGTGGATTTAGATAACAAATGTTGATGTATGCATGTTTTCATATGTTATGTTTACAATTAAACAAATAAATTTCTAGAGATGTCTACAGATGTCTAGATATTTCTACAGATAGAAGAAATAAGGACAAAGACAAGTATTCATTATACATTTGGTTTCTTTAAGAAGTTGTTGGATCAAATATTGGGTTCAATAAGTAACATGAAAGACCCTAATGAAATTCTTGTTGGGGAAAGAAATCCAGGTGAAAATTGTGCATTTCAGATGTGGAGGTTAGATAGGAATGCCATCTATAGTACATGATAATGCATGTACCATAGTTTCATATGGATATGCAAAGCATGGGAATATGGAAGGATGGTTTTATACAATATGAAAGAGTTTGGACCTAGTATCAAGAATGAGAAAAATAACTTTAGGACATAATTTTATGTCAAGAATATCTCACAATATTATCATAGGCCAAGACTGAATAATGTTAATGTATGAGCCTAGGTGCATACATGAATCCTTGGGAATCCACTACAAGAAATCCACTCATGTTAATTAGAATGCTTAGTGGAATATTAGTGTAAGAGTAGACCATTTAGTGGATGAAGTAGTGAAGGTCCATTCACTTTGGAGGATACCAATGTATAGGTAAGGAAATACTTTATGGGAAGAACTGTTCAAAAAAGGATGGTATTTCTAGGTGCTAGCATTCTGATTAAAAAAAATACCTAGTGCATATATGAAGACAAGGGAAACATCTCCAAGGACTAGTCATACAGTGTGGGGGTAGTACCTCCATTATTTTTATCAAAGTAGTGGAGTGGAAGCATGGTATGAATGTTAGAACTTCAAGGGTGAAGTAAAGAAGATACATACATGTATGCTTAAAAGTACCAAATGAAGCATAATAAACACATTATGTATAGATTGGATCCAAAAGAATGCAGTCAGGTCTCTAAGAAAGGTTTTTCCATAAAGGGAAGAAATATTCTAGGATGGAGTCAGGTCCTTGAACATCTTAATATAATGGAAGAAGAAATCATGAGGTGGATTCCATGCTAATAGGGGTGCATGAAAATGCTCCACGAGGGATGAAAACAATAGAAGAATATTGTTGATGAATTCCAAAAGTGTTGAAGGTATTTCCCAAGTAGCAAGGGGATATCAAGTCAAGAGGAACATAAATAGGGAAATGAATTTCCTGAAGGGAAATAAATAAGGAACTGTGAATAAAAAAATGGTTCTATTCTTGGTATAGGATGCAAAGGAGACAATACCTTAAAAGAATCCATCTCGAGTGGAAACAAGTCATCAATGACATTCCAAGGGTTGGAAGTATCACAAAGAATTTATGATGACAAGTAAAAGAAATGTTAAGTACTTCTAGTTAATATCCAGGAAGTTGAAAAAGGGACATGTGTGTAACATTATACTATGTTGGAAATTGACTATGCAAGTCAAATTTGAGGCTAGGTGGTTAAGAGAAGAAAGTGGAATGGTGCAAGAAACCACAAGATTTGAAGTGTTCAGAGAAGATGGATCCAAGAAATAGAGTAAGGATGAATATTAATATCAACATAGTATCTAGATGAAAAATGTAAAAGTGGCCAAGAGGGGTTGGGATGGAAAAGTGCTTAGGATAGAAAGAATTAGGTGCATTGATTAAAATGAGAGCACAAAATGGATGTTATAATTCAAGGAAATTGAGGATAGCAAGGAACAACGAAGAAAATTGTGAATGATGGAAGAAGTTGTTGCAATTATTTTAGTAACAAATCTTATATGTCTTGTTGGATATCCATACATAGCACCACAACTTAGATTACATATGAAATTATAGGAATTTTAAATATGCATTCTTAGTATATATAGATATCCATTAGTGAAAGCGGATTGTTTAAAATATAGATACAAAATGTTAAAGACTAGGAGTAGTCTATGGGTATATCTAAGAATATGATGTTGCTAATGGTGGTTGTTGTGCCAGGAGAGAGGAAATTTAATGCATGGATGAAAGTGTTGCCGAGGATGTTTCTACATATGGAAGATATCCATTTGACTAAAGTTGTTATTGATACCATCTTGTTAGGTATCATAAAATTCATTTAATGGCATCCACGCATGTATGAATTTTATGTATGTATGCTGCATAATTACTCTATGGAATTAGGTAAGAATTCCACAACCATAATTATTTTATAAAATGGAATTAATATATAATTGGAATGCATTAATGACAATGATACACCACTCGATGTGGTAAATAATGAAGACATGTGATAATTAAAAAATTTGTTTAGCTTTTGAATGCATACAAATGGCATGGTAGCATGTCATGTTATATTGGTTATGAGCTAATAACCAAAGCAATACAAGGGTATGATCTTGCTATAAGAATTAATGCCAATAAATCTAGTCATGTATGTGGGCATGACATGACTGGATATGGAAAATATATAGTTCCACACAAGTATCCAAGGAAACTTCCTACTTATAGCTAAGGTTTGGACTACAAACTTTTTGATAACACTAAAGGGCACTATAGAATTCTATTCTTGGTCTAGTGTTTGGGTCGAAAAGGAAGGCATCCAAATGGTTGAGGAAATAATAAGAAGTGTATGGATGATATGTTGAGGCATTGGCCAGACCTTCCATATCACCATGGTGGGATACATGAATTAAATAAATGGCATTATGAAATCAATGCAAGGGGTGCATTGAATAGATATGCATATAGATTTTCACTGATCCATAGTGTGTAAGTGGTAGAGTTTCACTCAGACATGATAGATTTGTTTATGATTGAATGAATTTATTGAATTCATTTGGGTGCATATATCCATATTGATATTTAATAGAAATGATTATTCTAGCAACTTAAATGCTACAATTATTAATGGCTCATGGAGTTAAGAACATTTCATGAGCTATTAGATAATTCAACAAGAGAGTCACAAGTTAAAGTAGTCACATGAAGATGGACTACAGGAAACATCTGTCATAGAAATGGAGTAATGATAGATAACAAAGGAAAATATTAGTTGTTGATAATACATGTGCAAGGAATGACAAGTTCACTACAATTAATAAATGGAATGATAGAAGTGATTGAATTGTCGAGAATGAACAATTCTAAAATAAATTTGTTAGATTTTGTACATGTTGCAATAAAAGTATATTTCACAAGAAATACTAATGATATGCTTGGTTGAATGCAAGATGGAAATATTATAGAGAAAAGTGGTCTTCAATATGGTGTTGATGAAATCCATAAGAAATACTGCATCCTACTGTTGCAATAGCCATTAAATTATGAGATGGAATCTCACACATGGGGAAACATTGAATTTCCTTATAAAATACATTTGAATTTCTACATGAAATCGATAGGATATTATCTCATGATGACTATATGAGTTTGATATAGATGAGATGATTGTTATTGAAGCTGGAATGCTTCGAAAGAAAGGCCAATGTTGGGATAATGAAGTCCTATGATTACAAAAAATAAAGATCCTTTGTGGGGGGTCTGGAGATGAGTTGGCGTTCTCCTTGTGTGTGAAATCCTTGGAAATATGGATCATTAACGAATTGCATAGCAGTGAAAGGATGTCTAATCCTAGAAGGTGAATGCACCAAGGAAGATGCAGCTCAAGAATTCCACAATAAGATGAATTCTTACCAGAAGTATCTATGGGGAATAGAGAAAAAGACTTACAACTAAAATATGAAGAAATGAATCTTGAAATTGGAGAGGAGAACACCAAAAGGATAACAAGCTTCAATAACAAAGGAATGGAGATTTTTGTATATTTTTAAATGTACATTGTATATAATGCACTGAGGATAGTGCATAAACAAGGGGGAGTGGAATGTAATACCCCCAAGTTGATCCCCAATTATAACTGTAGATATGTTTTTTATAGGCCGGTGAGCCAAGATATTATGGGCCTGAGTGCCTATGTGATTATAAGGATGAAGAGACTAGATGATAAAATGACAACATGCCTACCATTGTAATATGTAATCACTTGAATTATTAATAAAATCACACCAATGTTGCCGACCAACCAGACAAAAGAGTATGGGGGGGTAAATTCCAATAGAAAGGGAAAGGAGACTAAGAATCTAGGAAGAGGGGATAAGACTAGAGGGATTAAGCCAAGGGAATATTTTAATAATATTTCCTAAAACTTTTAACTTATGGATACATATACATTATGTTATTCTAATTTTCGAAAGAAAGGGAACAAATTACAAGTAGGGGACAAAGTTAGTGCATCCTAGTCACGTACAAAACACATGTAAAAATTTTAAACGTCACTATTATGTTAAGTAAAATGATCTTTTGAATTGTATAAATTATATGCATTGTTATTGTCCATTCTAAAATAAATGGAGAATTCCATCAAGATATTTAAGGGATGCATGTATACGATGCAGTCTGGCATAAGGAAAGTCCCTTTCTCCTACTTTATATTTCTCACTATTTTCTATGTGAGACAAATGATTTGATTCCATATGTGCTTTTGTTGTCTTTGGAAAAAAACTCAAATTGATATTGTTGGAATATCATGAGCCACTTCATTAATGTTTCTAACAACATTTTCTTATGCATTGTATACTTCATAGTTTTATGGCACACATAAAATGTAATTTATTTTCAATCAAGTAATGGTGAAGCTTCTACAATGCATATAGCATACCCAACCTTATTTTTTCATCATGGTGCAATTATTCTCTATTGGTGCTAATGTTTCAATGGAAGGAAAAATAAATTGGATGACTCACATACTTTTTTCTTCCACAAGAAAAAAAGGTGAATTTTATTTCTAGAAGAAAGAGAATTTGCATTCTGTATAATGCATGAATAACATGCATTTAATCATCCAAACAAATGTCATATCGGGAATCTCTCACCAATAGTATATACATGTACATAAAAATCCTTGATATCAACTTCACAACATAAATACATACAAGAGAAGTGACTAAAAAATTCCGCCATCACGAACACAAGTTCTGACGCATATTAAACGAGTACCCACCGACCATAAAGTTGTTGAAATTGGATTTCTAGTAATAAAGCTATTTTGGACATCTAATTCCAAAACTATGAATCTGTACCTCCAATATTTTTACAGAAAAGTGCTAGAATCCAAAATTTTAATTGACACAAGATTCAATCTCAACGAAAATATTGATCAACAATATGATTCAAATAATTAAAAAATATATAAAAAAACAGAGAAGTGTTATGAAACCATTGGTTCCATCATGTCAATAAAGGGTGTGTGATAATATTGAAAGTGTTCTCCTTCTCTTTCTTCTATTAACTACCACTGTCCCAAAACCAATTGAAGACCCTCTTTAGAGAGCTTGTTGGCTTCTTTGTTTCTCTCCCTGTAAACATGTCGAATAGAGAAATTTCTATAAGATGCCAGGATGATAAATACTTCTTCAAGCAAGGGAGTGAGTCTAATGTTGTGAAAAATTTGTGATTTCCCGATCCGATTTATAACCACCATAGGGTCTCCAAAGATTTATACAGAAGTAATCCCTTTTCCCCCTTCAAATGCAAGTAATAATTTTAGGGCCATTAGTTCTGCATAGTTGTTTGACTCTGAACCCAATCCCATTCTAGTTTGAATAAGTGGGAATCAGAAAGATAAATAACAACTATGGTGCCACGATGTGTCCATAATTTTGAGAGGCCCCATCAAAAGAATCCCATGGTTGTGAATGATCCACGATTTCTTCCACCACAAGTCAGACTAGGGGAACATCCTTTCCTTATGGAAAATAAGATAAAATACTTAGGCTTTGAGCTACTATGAGTTTAGGAATGGACGATTTTTCATGGAAAATTGTTGCAATTGGGCCATCCAGATTCCCTAGTTTATGAGGAGAGGGAGGGATTTTATATTATATGTTTTTTGATTTGATACCCATGTCCTCCACGCATCATGAATGGATTGTCCTTGCCAAATACAACCTTGATTAAGTGATTTTTAGCATTCTACCCAAATCTGTTTGGTAAAAGGGTAGTTTAGGAACAGTTGGATGATCGATTCCTCATCATCCTTGTAGAGAGAACACCATCTCGGGCCTTCAAGACATATGTTCCTCATTTTGTCCCAAGTTGGCACTCAGTTTTTTATCAGAAACCATAAGAAAAGGAGGTATTTTAAGGGGCATTTTACTTTCCATATCCCTTTCCTCCACCAAGAGGGCTCTTGATGAGGAGACCAATATTGATTTGAGTGTAACTAGCTTTTGGAGTGTACAGCCCATGTGGATTTTGCTGCCAAACTAACTCATCTTCGATGTCTATAATACAAATGTGTCCAATTTGAAGAGACATAAGATATATAGCCCAAAAAATGGAAAGATCATATTGGAGACCCACATGTAATGAACTCTTCCAAGCTTGTGCCCAAACAATGGTCCTTCCTTGTCCGCAACCTATGCAAGATGGAAAAAAACCCTTTCATGTAGGTTTAAGATTATAGCATGTGGGAGTAAATGAATTCTGTCACTACCTGGCCAAGGTTCAACATCGATTTTGACTTTATTTCCCTTTCCAACTTGCCAAGCTAGTCCTTCCTCTATAATTGGAAAGGATTTCACTAGAGCCTTCCAAATAATAGATAAGTTGATTATCTCCTTCAAGGGCCTTTTGATCCAATCATCCAATGAGTTTGGGATGACGTATTTATAAATAATCAGTTTAGTCCAAGGTATTTATGTAGAAACTAGTCTCCAACCTACCTTTTTTTAGAGTGCCTTGGATAAAAGGTGGATATTTTTTAATCCCCAACCCCGCAATAATTTGGGGGTCACCAGATCATCCCATTTGATCCAAGGAATTACAAAGTTGTCCTTTTTCCAACCCATAGAAATCTGAAGCAAACACGTATTATACTTTCCAATGTACCTTTCGAAATCCAAGCTAATGAAGTCCAATACACTGTGATAGCTTCTAGAACTGATTTGACTAGTACTAGTCTCCCTGACCGAGAAAGCTAGTGGAAACTCCAAGATTTTAATATCTTTTCCCGTTTTGCCACTATACAAGCCCAATATTCCTTCTTGTAACTATTAGGTTATAGATGAAATCCCAAATACTTTAATCCTTCATCAAAGGGAAAAATAGTATATGGAAAGAGATCTTTATAATACCATATATCCTCTACATTCATTTGATGGGCTGACATAGTATATTTTTGAGCATTTATTTTCATTCGAGTTACTCGACCAAAAAGATCCAAAAATGTTATTTGATTGCTTTACATCCCTCCTCGGTCCATAGAAGAAGATCAATACATCCTCAACAAATAAGAGATATGTAATCTACAATGTAGGGGAAATAGATATACCTTGAAATTCACTTCTGAATTTTTCCACGCCAATGGAATCACTCAGACCCTCTGTTGCCAAAAATAAAAGGAGGGGGGGAATCGGGAAACCTGGTCAAAGTCCTCTTTCTGCGTAGAAAAAAGGTGATGTTGATCCATTGATAAGGACTGCAAAAGATACTGATGAGATACAACTCATAATCGAATTTATAAAATGAATCTCAAATCCAAGGTGTTCTAGGAGCATCCTTATGTAGAGCCAACTAATTTTGTCATCAGGTTTGGATAAATCAATTTTTACTTTGCCCCCTTTTGTCTTCCTTGACTTCATACTATGTAAAGCCTCTTGGGCCACTCCAATAACTTCATGTATATGTCTTCCTTCCATAAAACCAAATTGTTCTTGTGAAATTGATTTGGAGAGGAAAAATTTTAAGCTTCTGCTAATGATCTTTGAAACTACCTTGTAGATGTTGTTGCATAAAGAAATAGGCCTGGAATCTTCAAAAGACTGAGGATCATCCTTCTTATGGATGAGAGAAATGAAAGTGGAATTTAATGGAGAATGTTGATGGCCCACACACTTGTCCATTGTTTGTCCATTGTTTGTGATAATATAGGTCCAATCATAGTCCTTGAAGTATCTACAAGGACATAAATCTTGTTTTAGTCATATAATATCATTCACTACAGTAGGGATTGGGTATGGAGGATTGTCGATCTTGGCTTCTTTTTTCTTCGTATTGATTCTCTATCAAATCTCAATCTCATTCCAACTATAAAATCAAATGAACTTTAATTTTTTTGATGTGAAAACTAGTCATCACTAGATTCAGAAGTCGTTCATTCCCCTAGGTTTGTCGCATGCAATACAACCACTTCTTTGTTGTGTGAGAAAGTGTTTTGTGAAAATGTTAGTGTAGAATGAGGGTGATCAATAAACACCCAAGGTTTAAATGTTCCTTATGTATGTGTGGGTGTATACCATTAAATTCAAGTTAACTTTAAATCTAATGGTGTATATTTGGCCATACAAAGTATGGTGTGTAGTGGGGTGTTTATTATTGGTTGAGAAGGATAATGATAGAGAAAGAGGTACCCATATCATATGTAACGAGAATGAAAGAGAAAGAGATATCTGTAGAATATGTAAGTTGGAGTTTTATATTTGGGTTGGGAACTTTGTATTTGAGAGTTTTGGTCAATTTGAAGATGACAAAATTCTCATATTTTTGAAAAACCAATTGGAAAAAATGAAACTTTGACTCTTGTATGTTTCATTTACAACACTTGCATTTATCAACATGACGAAAATTTGACTAAATAATATTTAAACTTAGTCAATCTTGGAAACTCACTATGCATAGTATTTATCATTGATCATTAGCTCTTCTTTTTAAAAAATATTTTATTTTATTTTTGGTCCATTTATTATTATTATTATTATTAGTATTTATTTTTCTCTTTCTTTATTTTTATTTTATCCCGGCTCTATTATAGGGTTAAATGTAGAGGGAGGTAGGGTATGTATACCTCAGTAGACTTTAGTAGTCAAATCGTTGGGATGAGGGGGTCCCTTGTCCCACAAAAATGGTGGTCTCATAACCTTTAAATTATATTATTATTACAATTATTATTATTATTCATTGGTTTTTTTTTGTTTTTTTTTTTAATCCTTCCCCTCTTTTTTACCCATATTTTTCGTTCTTAGGATTTACAAACTTAACAAATTATATTTCTTCAATTTTACTTTTAACATTTTCTTTTAATTTCAACTTTACCATTAGCATTAAATAACTTGTATGCCTTTAATAATTTTTCATAATGGTTGAATTATTTTTTCCACAATGGTTAAACTTAATTTATAAATATCAACCCAATAACTCTTTTGTATTATTATTTCATATTTATTTGTCATGATGGAGTGTCCACTTGAAAAATTGAACGTTTCAATATTTTACACATAGTTTATCTCCAAAAATATCAAAAAACATCATCACTAACTATAAAAACCTACACCCTCATAACCTCAGTGTTTTAAAAAATTGAGAAATAAATAAATAAATATTCACCAAGTTTAATAATGATGTTTGTTAGATTTTATTATAAAGAATAAATTAATGTTTTTATAAACACTTTTGATGGAATTCACATCCTATCATACGCCTATGACTTACTTCATAAGATGGTTTCCATTCTCTACTCTTCTATCCACTAGCTCGCATCCTTCGAAAGACTTTTTTCTTACCTCCCTGAAAACCTCCATGTTAATATTTCCTTCCTCTCTCCTTGGTAAGATTGCTCATAAGTAGTAACTCGAAAATCCTTACGGATCCCTATCTTTGACTCATTTCCATTTACAATTTCATATCCATCCACTTATCATTGCCTTCTGTTCACCCCAAATCCTTTTTCTCTTTATCCCATGCCCTATCTATAAGGAAAACAATGGAACATAGATTTTACATTGTCCCTCTATAATGGTTTTTTGAGACATCTTTCTTGTAGAGATCTTGACCCACCACATCAATGTTTTATGATGGTTTTCTCATATTTTGTAATGCTTTTTTTTGTACAACATGAACTTTGTTTATCTCTTAATGTCTTGTCCCTAACTAATCTAATAATGTTTTCACATTGTGGACTTCAATATAACCTCGTGATTAAACAAATTTACAAATGTTGTACATAAGTGGGAAACAACCTGCAATTTGACTCTATTATGTCTCAACTCAGTGTTTGTTTAGTTACAAATGAAAACTTGGTACTCTATCAAACTCTCATTGGGTTTTCTCTCTTGTCATTCTTTTAATAATTAGTAGCTTCTCACCGTATCTGATTATCTTTCTAATGCATGAAATGACACCAACCGAGAGGCATTCACTTGACTAAGGGATGGAAAAGCTGTAAATGTATCCAACTCGATTGATTCATTCTCGTACTACTTCCTTTATTTATATAGTATATGCCACTCAACTTTTAGTTTATCTAACTTGTTTTATCTATATTTTATGATATCATATAGTAGGGCTATTTTCTCCTCCACAAAATTCTAACCCTTGAGTCTATTGTCATGATGTTTTTTCATCCTCTCCTTCACCATACTGCATTCACCATACCTTATTGGAAATCAAACCATAGTGTCTTCTCCTCTAGTCTTTCAAACTCATCGAACTTTCTCTTATTTTTGTTCCATATTTATTCCACCATAATCCTTGCATGGAAGCCATTACTCAATCAACATGATGGATTTCTTCCTAAATGCATACTTAAGTGGAAGATGACTTGTAATGTGTTAAAATTGTTGCAAATCTAGAGACAAATTTGTGAAATTGTCATTTTAGATTCCCTAAAAAAATATTTTTAAAAATAAATGAAATAGATGAGTTTTTAGTCATGCTCTTTTTTAAATATCTTCTTAATTTCCAATTAATCAAGTTTTTAATATTTAAATGATAATGGATTTTTTTT
>ML787527.1:25843-39885 GCA_009831015.1 Picea engelmannii | reverse complement strand
TAAATTTTAAAATCTAAAAAAACAAATTTATTATAAAAAACCTAAAAAAATTAACAATAAACATTATTTTATTACTTTTAATATTTCTTAAAAAAAAAACTAAAAAAATGATTTGATTATCTTTCATTTAAAAAATAAATAAATTGATTTTTTTATACTTCTAAATTAATGTTTTTATATATTTATTAAAACAATAAAGAAAAAACAAATTTCATTTTAAATAAGATACAATATTAAATTAAAATATCATTAAAAATTATTAAAATATCTATTTATATCAAAATAAAATTAAAATTAAAAGTGTAAAAAATGAGGTGGAGTAGTCCATCCTTACTAGTGCGAGGACAAGGGTTCATTAAGATTTGGCTCTCCTTAAAATCATTGTCCCCCACCTCTCTCCCTTTCCCTAGTACCCCACCCTCTCTCTTTGTATGACTTCACCAATCACACTTTACTTTTGTGGCAATGACAAAGCCATTAAAACCTTGCAAGAACACTTGCATTAAATTGTACTCATTCAAAAAATTATTATTCCCCTGAAAACTCCTTCCATCCCACTCCACAAACCACTTCCCAAACCACCTTATATGTTTTTGGTGAAGTTAGGGTTGCCAAATCCTTAGGTTCATACCCTCTTCAAAGTCTACCTCACTTGAAAATAGTGAAAATAACCATACCATTTCACTCCCAAGGTAGTAGCTCACCCTTTACCTTTTCATTCAAGACAAAATTATAAAAAAAATAACCACACCAAGTTTTGCTTCCTCTCTTATCATTATATCTCTTTTGCCACTGTTTCCTCCCATATTTCATCCCTTCATCCCCATTTTAAAGGAAAATTAAAATTAAAATAATAAAACCACTAAAACAAAATTTCAATTAAAACAAATTTTTAAAACTAAAAAAAATGATTTAAACAAATTAAATCTTAAACACCTGGTTTTACTTTGCTTCACTACCCACCTACCCTTTCCCTTTTACCTTCCTTTTTCCTCTTCCCTTAACAAAAATTCCCCACTCTCCTTCTTTATTTTCTCTGATGGTGGAACCCTCCGAGTCATCTGCCACTCAAAAGCAAGGGGAGTGTGTTGTTCATACAATTTAAGTGAGACTAATGGTTAAGAACATGTGTTTCCTCTGAGGAGGTCACAGGTTCAAATCTAGAGGGGTGTAGAGTCTGTACATGTTGGTATGTTTTGATAAGGATAGAAGGGAAGAAAACACCTACGCTAGAGGTCCTCCCTAATGGGCTTCTAAACACCTCAACCCTTACTAAGTCATGGATTTTTGGTATATCTAGCTTGTGATCTGCTATATATACTCTCGAATTATTTACCATGGTTTAAAAAGGGGGGAGATATCTAGCTTGTGATCTGCTATATATACTCTCGAGTTATTTACAATGGTTTAAAAAGGGGGGAGTGTGTTGTCCAAATGAAAGGTGGTTGAAGGAGGCCATCATCGATGGTTAAAGGGAAAAGAGGAGGGCAGGCGAAGGGAAGGGTTAAAATTATTTTCATTTTGTACTGTTTTTAAATTCTTTTACATTTAGTTTATAAAATTGTAATATTTTCAAATCATGCTTTATTATTATTAGTTTGATTTTAATATATGTTTAAAGTTTTATTTGTAGTTTTTGGAGTTTAATGAGTTGAAAAAAAGGTATTTGTGTAAGGGGAGGGTAGTGTGGAATGTTTTTAGGGAGACGTAGATCGTTAGAGGTCAATTTGTAAATAACCAATAAGTACACCTTTATTTTAAAACATAATAAAACATTAAAAAAAAAGACACACTTATTGTCCTTAATGGAAAATAATTATTACAAGAAATTTCTTGTTGATCTTTGAATTTAATATCCTTGCCATGTTTTCGTTAAGAAATAACTTTATTTTTCCCACTTAGTAAGTAAGTGGATTGCTATAATGATTTGTTTTTCTTGTAGCCTCTTTGTTGGGACAAAAGAACCACTCTAGTCTAGTCACTAGCGCTCAAATTCCTAAATCAATTGCATGGGGTTCAATGCATGAAAATATTCTGATTTGTTTTTCTTGTAGCCTCTTTGTTGGACAAAAGAACCAATGTAGTCTAGTCACTAGCGCTCAAATTCCTAAATCAATTGCATGGGGTTCAATGCATGAAAATATCCCACATGTAGGGTGTGAGATGAACTTTGATAATGCTCACATTTCCTCATAAACTTGAAATGATCGTTAAAAATAATTGGTTTCCATAGTCCTAAGCATAAAATCTTTTTCGACGTGCTCGTCACATAGAAATATTCTCATGTGATTCTATAATGCACTTTCAACATGAAACTCTCAATGTTTGATTATAACATCTCACTCTACTGAGCACACTTTTATTGATATATTTTTTAATGACACGTGTGTGCAAGTGATCTCGTCATGGTATATTATGATTTCATTTGATTATGGGTTATATATATGATGATGATGTATTATGAATTATTGTTAATTTGATGTATATGTATTGACATATGTTATTGACAAGTTTCATGAGTGTGCAAGACACATGATAGGTTACGGATGTTGATGACTTCAATGGAATTCTTTTGACTTCGGATTGAGTCATGGACTGGATTGTATTTTGTTTGAGTATTTCATTTATGCACATGCGGCATATGATTGATTTCAGTATGATTTATGTATATGGATTATTGACACTGTTTTTGTCAGTGGATGCAGGCTTGGCGATGCTTGTTAATCCGACTCACATAAGGAGTAAAGGGGTCATGCACATAAATCAGACATTGAGGGAGAGGTGTGGCAACGTCCCTATCACAGCCTACTAACACTCCCGCCGTGACCTGAACTGTAGGTTAACGATTCCCTAGTTTGAGAGGTCCACGATGTTGTGAGGGTGGACCAAGACAATCACTCATGAAGATTTATAAGGAGCATGCAATAAGGAAGATTCTTTATTCCTTAGAATCCCTTAGTCCCTCACAAGGTGGACCGAATGGAGTGCTGAATCCAAAGGGTAGAACAAACTTCCAACACCAGTCAAAGGTGAGTGGCACCCTTGGAGCACGAAGGTGCGTCTTGAAGGGAACGTCACGTAATTAAAAATTGAGTCAATAAATCTAGGGGCCTAGAAAACATTGAAATGATTAGACCTTGTTAGAATAAAATAATTAATTAAAAAAAAAATGTTAATTAAAAAGCCTTACAAGAATCTAAGCCTAAGTCTAAATTTAATTAAGGGACTAATTAAAAATATTAAATAAAATAAAAGAATTTAGATAAATCAAATTCTAGGAAAAAGTGAAGTAAAATCTAAAGATTGGATAAAATGCACATGTGTGCATGAAATTAATAAATTGGATTTTAAAAATAAAAAGAAATAATAATACGAGAGAATAGGAGTACAATTGGAATAAAATTTTGAGTCAACCTATCACTAGTCTAACTAGAAGAAGACTTTTAATCCAACATTAAGTAAGATCTAGTTAGGAGACACCCATTAAATGAAAATTTGGGGAACAAAGGGACAACTAAGAGCAAAAATAGAAACACATTGGGGAATGTAAGGGAAATTTGGTTTTTAAATAAAATAAAAATGGTAATTACTTGTGCAACTTGGGGAGAGGGTGACAAGTGTGTGGGTGAATAATCCTAATTAAATTAATTTAAAAAATAATTAATTGTGGATGAAGAGATGTGTCATTGGGAATTTTTATATAAAACAAATGTGGTAAAATGGAAATGGAGCTCAGTTATTCTTGGTAATGTTATGCTACAAAATTTTTGTGGACTGTGTTTTATTTGTGAGAGTTGGGATACCAAGCTTGTGACAAGAGTGTGAGCTCTTCCTTGCGAGGCAAGCCTTGGAGCTATTGTTTGTGGGTTTCTTGTATGTGGCCCCTTTGCGGCTTGGGGGTCTAAGGGGGAAGAAGAGTACCCATAGAATTAGTTGGGAGATACCGATGAAGTCTCTGTGATTAGCAAGCAAGAACAAAGAAGAAGCGCGAGTTGCTTAATAACATCTTCAATTCGATCTTCAATGGTTCCAATATTTTTATTTCTAAAAACTTGTAATTGTTACCAGAGTAAATGTGTATATTAGAATTTAAATTCACTGATAATATGTGTTGAAAATCTGGATCTAAATTTGTCTTGATGGCTATGAGTTATGTGTAAATTGTGGAGTTAGATTTTTATTGGGTCACTACAATAATTCATTTAATCCATGAGCTTAATTTCGTCATGGTCTCTGTATAATAAGTTTTCTTCCAAAATAAAATTTACAAGGTTCGCTGAGATGTTATTGTGTATTTTAGAAATTGAGTTCATTGTTCGCTATCATTTAATTTACAATCCAAAAATTAGAATTTAAATTGATCGCTTCCAATTAAATTTATGACCTAAAATCTGTAGTATTAGGAAATCATGTGTTCTTTGTAAAAGTTATTCACATTCTGAAAAGTTTAGAAATTCATATATTCACTGTAAATTTGTACCAATCCGAACTTAGAATTAATTCATAATTTATATTTGAATGATTATGATCATTGTGTAATTATTTAGCAATCTCGGGAAATATATTGTAGAGTCGTGGAAAAATCATCTTGCAAATTCTAGAATGATAGAACGATTATATTAGCATGTAGAATGTCGCTTGTTTTTATTTTAAAAATATCCTTGAGTAGGGTCCGTTGATTAAAAACTTTTATCCTTACATCTCTAGTGTACACGGATAAAATATTGCCAATATATCTCTTCCAATCTATTAATCTCCCATTTATTCCTAAAAGATTGAAGTGAGATTTCGTGACCAACCATAGTGAGTCTACTATTACCTTAAGGTCAATGAATCTTTAAAACTTATATTGGAATGCATTTTATAATAAGAATGAATGATTTTTACTATTACCTTAAGGTGAATGAATCTTTAAAACTTATATTGAAATGCATTTTATAATAAGAATGGATGATTTTTTTCTTTGGGTCTCTAATAAGAGAGCTAGGTAATATCAAGTCCTCAACACGAGGTTTATTGTGAAAATCAAGGGCAAATAGAATTCTTGATTTGACCTTAGTGAACTATAGTAATAATGGTAATTATTGAAATCACTCAATATATATATTTTTACACTTAAAATCTTAAAGAGGAATTAGTTTTGTTTGATTAAAGAACATCAAATTATTGCTTGAATTCTTTAAAAGAAGAAAATTGTTTCGAAGTGGAATCATAACTATTAAAAGGGGGCAATTTTAATTAAGTAGATTCGAACTATTAAAAGAGTACTTACATTTGTGTAAGGTGTACCTTAGATATTCCTTTATTGTATGGGCAATATGCATTGTTATATTTAAATCAAGATAACTAGATGATGATTACTAGAGTTATTATTAGTCCATGCCAAAGGCCCGGGACTATAGCAATGAGTTTGCTTTGACTTTGTATTAGTTTTTGGTTGACTTTATATTTGTTTGGTATATCCAATGTATAACATAGGAAATTAATATATGTATTTTTTTATATAATAAATAACATATTTTTCTGAAATTTAATTGGCTAATATCTTTGATGTGTTATTGCAGGCTTCACGTCATTCGATGTGCATAATTAATTACACAACTAATATATTTTCCAAGTGTTGTTTTATTGTTCAAATGAGCTGGCACAAGGACATTGTACATGTCGCTGGAGTGAGTCAGTCCCGAGTCCCCTCGATTCAATCAAACAATCAATGTGGGAACACAATTCCCTTCTTTCGCCCTCTTTCCTACCAATGTGTCAATTCATCCTTCAGCTAGTGCCATTCCCGATCCACTCATGCGTGAAGCTCGTTCTGTAATCTCCACTGTCCAAACTTTATGATGATTACTAGAGTTATTATTATGTTTATCAACTATTCTTATTGTTACTACACAATCATTGTACCATATAATTTAGTTATGTTATTGGTATCCATCTTAAATAAACTTTTATTATGGAAGTTTCTTACATTGTATTGATACATAGTGATTGTCACATTAATGAGGCATTTTTGTGCAAGAGTTAAATTGGTTAATATATTTACTTGTTGAGCTTACCAATTGGATTATTACACTGACATGTTATGATATTAGCAATGATCTTATAATGGAATGAAACTAGATGATTGAGTAGTTCTTATGATGTGAAACTATATGATGAATTTGGTACTGGTTTGTTGAGTTATTGATTGAATTTGATTGCGTCATGATTAAGTACCTTATCGTTAATATAGACATGAGTCTAGAGTGAGTTTGGTTATGGGAGTAGATATCTCCATGTTCCTTGGAACAATCGCCGGTCCCGAGACCTTAAATGGTCAAAATCAATAGGATGAATCCTAGACTTGAGTGTTGATTATGTGTCTTGGAGGTCCTAACCTCGCTGGGTAGGTTGGAGAGTAGGCATTTTATTATCTTATTGATGTGAATGATCTGTCAGTAACAATAATGTTGTATTTGATTCTTATTGTGAAAGTGATGTAGATGAGAATATAATGTGAATTATTGATGTATGTCATTGTCGCATGCCACTTATTCTAAATGATGTTTAAAAAACAAATTACCACTATGGTACTCACTTACATTTTGATGTCGTAATAGAGGGGTTGTTACATATGGTATCAGAGCGGGTTCAACCCTACGACATTGGATCGTTACACCTTCCACTATGTTAAATAAATTATTAAAGATGTATCACTAATTAATTGTGAAATTTATCCATACAGGTAATCATGGTCAAAGGATGTAGGGGAAGTAGACGAAGTTGAGCTGGAGGAAGAGGTGTGAGACCTTGGATAGTGTAAAATCCCGCTCTATTGATGATCCAAAATCGGATCCAGGAGGCTTCCTAGGTCCAGAAAAGGCTTAAAAATGGAAGTTCTCGGAATCAGACGAAACCAAATCCATTGCGACCGACTCATCACGTTGATTCTAACCATATATTTACTTTATCAAACAGGTGTTGTATGTGAAAGTTATCGCACACTGATCATTTCCTCAAACAGTTAAAAAGTCAACAGGTCAACTGGAAAAATTCAATGATGATGTCAGTATGACGTCCTGCTGACATCAACAAAGTGACATGTGGTAGCAGAGGCAACAAGGTGACTAGGCAATGAAAGGGACCAATACATTGTTGACAAGTGGTATCATTGAGGATCAATGAAAGGGTGCCACATGGCCCAAACATGGGCTGTCACATGGCACCCCATCACTAGTTGAATAGGAAATTTTATTTGGAGCTCATGGGGTTCGACCCCAAGACCTATGGCTAGAGAAATCACTTTAGGAAGGGTTCATTAACCAACGCACCACCTTTGTAACTTGGGTATTAAAACCCACATTATAATATTTGAAGTATTGTAATGTGTTAAATGGGGGCAGAAAGGGTTAGGGCTAGGCCCTAGCCCATAGATTTATGCAATTCCATGTGTCTACGCCTCAACAAATGCACGAAAGCTTCTAGGATAAGCCACAGACTTTCCATTCGATGCATGAAACCACAACTAAAAGGGGTGCAATACGTCAACCACCTATGGGGGTAAATGCTTTGGACTTAGGCCTTTTCCATATACTCGAAGGTGGTGATCACGGTTAAGGTGTGTATATTTAGGGTGCAGTTCTATTGTTTCTTGCCACATGACCATGGATTTCAAACTAAGGGGTCAGCGCACAGCCCTTTGGGCTGGCGCTTGTCCATTTTTGTTGCATATGACCATTAATAGGGGGCGTGCGCCCATTTTGGGGGCTTAGCCCATTCATTATTTCATAAAGTGGGTTTTTACTGTATGTTTTTGGATTTTTAATTGATTTTGGCCTGTTAATAGAGGATTTTGCCCATTATTGGGGGATATTGGGCCCTCTTTGAGGCTATATCTTGGGGGGAAGTTGGGGGATGATAACCAACTTCAGATCTATATAAACCAGACCTTCTTGAGTCCATGGAGGACAATCAAAGCAGAGTTATGCTGAGGGAAATCCAAGCCAAAGCCATTTTTTATGCAGGGAAGTTATTGATGAGCACACCTTTGCGATCCATTTCTGGGAGCTCCAATCATCTGATTTGAGTGTCATTTTTGGGTTCTAGAGATCTGGGAGAACAATAACATATCAGTCTTGTATCCTTTTTACATTGTTGTGTTGTACTTATTGAGCTTTGAACAGAAATAAAGAAGCCCCACCCACTCAGATAAAGGCCCCGAGATGTAGGTGAGATTGTCGAACTCCGTTATCACATTGGTATCATGGTTTGTTGTTGTTGATTGCTTCATTTCTATTCTGTACATGCTTATATGGGTGTGATATATTCTCATATCTTATTTCTCTTTCATTAATCTTCCTTAATTGGTTAATGAACACATGCATAATAACTCAACCATATTCATTAAAAGATCTTTTCAGATCAAGTGGTATCAGAGCTAGTTGACGTTTGGATTTTAATTTTGCATGTTAACCAGGGAAAAGCTACAGCATGGTGAAGGCGAGCTTGTGGAATATAATCCATTAATTGGATTGAGAAAGAGAGCTTCTCACACCGAGAAGATGGAATCATAAGAGGGACTTTCTCAGAATGAGAAAGAGTTTCGAAAAACTTTCTTTTCCATGTTGGAGATGATGAAAGTTTTGTATGAAGATTACTTGGAATGTAAGAAACCAAATCTAGGTGAATCTTCAAAGAGAAAAAATGAAGAGGGAGAGGATCCTCCTTAGATTCCTCCTTCACCTCCATCATCACCTCCTTCTTTTCCTTCTTCAAGTTCAAGTTCTAAATCTAATGCAAAGAAACATGTTCATAAACATAAGAATGAAATTCCATTGTTAAAACTTGATGTTAAATTTGAGTTGCCCATATATGATGGTGAAGTTAATGCATCTAGAGACTTGAAAAATGGAGGTTTACTGTAGTGTGCAATAGATCAAGGATGAGGCCACAGAAATCAAGTTGTCATCTTTGATACTTGCAGGTACAACTCTCATCTGGTGGCAAAGCAAGTTGAAAAACGGAACACAACAAGTGGGTAATGTATTTCCATCATGGCAAAGTTTCTTTTCCACACTTAGGAAACAATTCTATCCTTTGGGTTATAAAGAAAAAGCATTAATTGAATGACAATCTTTAAAACTAAGAAACAAACAAATAGTGCAAGAGTATACTGATGGATTTCGTAAAATGGCATTGATGTTAGATATCTCTTTACATACACAAGAAACCCTTATGAAGTATATAGGATTTTTACCTGCACATATTAGAAATATTGTATTTATGTTTGGACCCACTAACCTTGATGAGGTTTCTGTTCAAGCGACGTATATTGAAGCGGGGAAAGAAGGTGTATCAGGGGAATCTTCTTCAAGGAAAGAGGACAAAAGGAAGTGGACAGGCAAAAAGGCAAGTTCAGTGGCGAGAAAGGAAGAGAAGCCCTTTTGCAAGCATTGCAAGAAAGAGGGGCATGATGAGGACCGTTGTTGGCAGTTGCATTCCGAGAAGAGGCCAAAGTGGTTCAAGGAAAAGAAAGGGAGGCAAACAGTTGCAACGACAACATGACCGACAAACTTGGGATCGGATTTAGGTGATGAATCAAAGGTTTCATTGGTTGGTATGACAGGTAAAATTGGTGAAGGAATTGATTGTAGAAGTAACTTGTTTCATATAAGGGTAATCAAGTGACACACTAAAATAGACACATTAATTGACAGTGGATCTCAATCTAATCTAATATCATAAGAATTGGTTAAGAAATTAGGGTTAAAAATAAAAACACATCATAAGACTTACACACTTAAATGGATAAGCGATCATCATCAAATGCACATAACAAAGCAGTGCACAATCAAATTTGCAATTTCATCTAAGTATGTGGACGAGGTAACATATGATGTAGTGCCATTAAGTGAATTTGGAATGGTCTTAGGTAGTCCATACTTATATGATCGTAAAGAAATCTTCTACAGGACAAAGAATCAATATCAATTAACCAAAGAAGGTCAAGATTATGTGGTTCATTCTCATCATGTTAAGGCAACTAAAACACTTCAAACAATGGAACAATTAAAGAAGGCAGTGCAAGAAAGAAACAAACCAATAATTGTTTCAAATGAAGTAATTGATCTTAAGCAAGGATGGGAAATGATTGTTGAATGGAAAATCAATCACAGTTTGCTTCAAGATAAGCTCATGTCATGCAAATATTACAAGTATATCAGCTCATTTGTAGTTGTGTTTTTTATGCTATCATTAGTAATGTTGTTTACATGGATGATAGTGGCTTCAGTGAAATGTGACAGGGTTCAAATGGCTAACAATATATTGTCAGTTGTCATGATTGTGTTACAGTTGATCCTGATAAGACAAGTGCACACGATAGATTTCAGAGACAGAGGACAAGTCGGGTGGCCTATCCCTAGCTTGTTGACTGGTCAGTAACCTTTTGGGGACCAAAAGGTCCTTTAGTGGGGAGGTTTGATATAGAATCGGATCCAGGAGGCTTCCCAAGTCCAGAAAAGGCTAAAAAATGAAAATTCTTGGAATTAGACAAAACCAATTCCATTGCGACTGGTTCGTCGTGCTGATTCCAACCATATACTTACTTTATTAAACAGGCGTTGTATGTGAAAATTATTTCACACTGATCATTTCCCCAAACAACTTAAAAATCAACAGGTCCACTGGAAAAAGTCAATGATGATGTTAATGACGTCCTGTTGACGTCATCATGCTGACATCAACAAAGTGACATGTGGTAGCACAGGAAACAAGGTGACTGGGACCAATACATCGTTGACAAGTGGCATCATTGAGGACCAATGAAAGGGTGCCACATGGCACCCCATTTCTAGTTGAATGGGAAAAATTATTTGGAGCTCATGGGGTTCGACCCCAAGACCTATGGCTAGAGCAATCACTTTAGGAAGGGTTCATTAGCCAACGCACCACCTTTGTAACTCGGGTATTAAAACCCACATTATAATATTTGAAGTATTGTAATGTGATAAATGGGGGTGGAAAGGGTTGGGGCTAGGCCCCAGCCCATGGATTTATGCAATTCCATGTGTCTACGCCTCAACAAATGCGCGAAATCTTCCAGGATAAGCCACAGGCTTTCCATCTGATGCATGAAACCACAACTAAAAGGGGTGCAATATGTCAACAACCTATGGGGGTAAATGCTTCGGACTCGGGCCTTTTCCATATACCTCGGGGTGATGATCACAGTTAAGGGGCATTTATTTAGGGTGTGGTTTTATTGTTTCTTGCCACATGACAATGGATTTAGGACTAAGGGGCCAACTCAGAGCCCTTTGGGTTGGCGCTTGGCCATTTCTGTTGCCATAAGACCATTAATAGGGGGTGCACACCCATTTTTGGGGCTTAGCCCATTCATTATTGCATAAAGTATGTTTTTACCCTATGTTTTTGGATTTTTAATTGATTTTGGCCTATTAATAGAGGATTTTGTCCATTATTGGGGGATATTGGGCCCTTTTTGAGGCTAGATCTTGGGGGGAAGTTGAGGAATGATAACCAACTTCAGATCTATATAAACTAGGCCTTATTGAGGCCATGAAGGGCAGTCAAAGCAGATTTATGTCAAGGGAAAGCCAAGCCAAAGCCATTTTTATGCAGGGAAGTTGTTGAGGAGCGCACCTTTGCGGGCCATTTCTGGGAGCTCCGATCATCAAATTTGAGTGTCGTTTCTTCTATTGGGTTCTAGAGATCTGGGAGAACAAGACCAGATTAGTCTTGTAGCCTTTTGGAAATACTATGATGTACTTATTGAGATTTGAACAGAAATAAAGAAGTCTCACCCACTAAGACAAAGGCCCGGATACGTAGGCGAGATTGTTGAATTCCGTTATCACATTGGTGTTATGGTTTTCTATTGTTGATTGCTTCATTTCTGTTTTGTACATGTTTATATGGTTGTGATATATTCTCATATATTCTTCATCTTTCATTAAGATTCCTTAATTGGTTAATGAACACATACATAATAACTCAACCATAGTCATTAAAAGATCTTTTTGGATCAACTGAGCACACTTTTGTTGACATATTCTTTGAGGAAACTTGTGTGCAAGTGATCCGGTTATGGTATATTATGATTTTGTTTCGATTATGGTTTATATATGATGATGATGATGATGTATTGTGACTTATATCTATTTTTTATTTATATGTATTGGCAGAAGTTATTGATGCGGTTTCCTGAGTGTGCAGGACATATGACAGGTTATGGATGTTGATGGAATCAATGGACTTCCTTGGACTCCAGATTGAGTTAGGGAGTGGATTGTATTTTGATTGAGTATTTCATTTCTCACTCATGTGACATATGATTGATTACAATATGATTTATGTATATGGATTATTGACAATGTTTTTGTGAGTGGATGCAGGCTTGTCGATGCTTTCTATTCCGACTCGCATAAGGAGTAGAGGGGACATGCACATAAACCAAACATTGAGGGAGATGTGTGGCAATGTCCCTATCATAGCATACTAGTACTCCCGTTGTGGCCAAATGGTATGTTAACGATTACCTAGTTTGATAGGTCCATGAGGTCGTGAGGGTGGACTACGATAGTCACTCATGAAGATTCTAAAGGGAACACAATAAGGTGGATTGATTAGTCCTTAGAAGCCCTTAGTCTCTCACAAGGTCGACCGAGTGGAGTGTTGACCCCAAGGGTCGGACAAACTTCCAAAACAAGTCAAAGGCGAGTGGCACCCTTGGAGTACAGAGGTGCATCTTGAAAGGCACGTCACGTAATTAAAAACTTGAGTCAATAAATATAAGTGGCCTTGAAAACATTGAAATGATTAGACCTAGTTGGAATAAAATAATTAATTAAACCATACATTATTAATTAGAAATCCCAGCAAAATTCTAAGATTAAGTCTAAGTCTAAATTTAATTAAAGGAACTAAATGAATTATGACATAAGTTGAAAGATTGGAGAATAATCACACTCTAGGAAAAAGGGGAATACAATTTAAAGGTTGGATAAAATGCACATGTGTGCATGACAATAATAAACATGATTTTTAAAATAGAAAGAAATAATATATGAGAGAATAGGTGTACACATAGAATAGTATCTAGAGTCAAGCTACCAGTAAGTCTAACTAGAAGAAGACTCCTAATCCAACTGTAACTAATATCTAGTTAGGAGACACTCATTAAATGAGAATTTGGGGAACAAAGAGACAACTAAGAGTGAAAATAGGAACACATTGGGGAATGTGAGGGAAATTGGTTTTTTAAATAAAATAAAAATGGTAATTACTTGTGCAAACTTGGGGAGAGTGTGACAAGTGTGTGGATGAATAATAATAATTAATTTAATCAAAAAAGTTAATTATTTGTGTAAGAGTACATGTGTCAGTGAAGAAATTTGTATATAACAAATGGTGTAGAAGGAAAATGGATCTGACTTATTCTTGGTAAGGTTATGCTGCCAAAATTGTTTTGATAGAGTTTTACTTGTGAGAGTTGGGATACTAAGATTGTAGAAAGAGGTGGAAGCCTCTCCTTGCGAGGGAAATCTTGTGCTATTAAGTTCTAGTTTTATGTGTGTGGCCCCTTTGCGGATCGAGGGGCTAAGGGGGAAGAAGAGTACCCCTAGCATTGGTTGGGAGGTACCGATGAAGTCTTGGGATTAGCAAGTGAGGCGAAAGAAGTATACTTGCGCTAGATTGGGATTGACGATCATCATCAATTATCATTCAACCTTTGTCACGATATTTTTATATTTCAGTTTTTGTATTAATATTTTGATTCCATTTTGCAAATTCATCATCGAAAGGAGAATGTCAATAATCTTGTACTTGTACTTGTATAGATGTCATACTTATTACTAAACTAGATATCCGGAAATAAGCTTATTCATTGGAAATTCCTTGTCAATTTGAAGTTAACGATTTTCCATAGCTTGGAAGTAAGAATTTTGTATATCATTATTGCTATAAAATCCTTACCTTTGTTGGATCAATTACGATCTGGATCCACTTTTCAAGCTAAATCTATTTGATGTGTGTGT
>ML787527.1:5948-25114 GCA_009831015.1 Picea engelmannii | reverse complement strand
AACAACCCACAACCTTCCCCCTTCCGCTCTGTGTGAAAAATCTGAGTGTCGATGTTAGCTCCCTTTTGGATAAGCCCTCACTTGATGTGACCTGGGGCCAGGACCACATGATTACGGGCACAGTCACAAAAGGTATGGAATTTAAACCACTTTGGGCCCGCAATGCTTCTCCATCCTACATGTGTCCTCCAGACAAAACCATGGTTCAAATTGCGGCCCACCTTCCATTCTTTAACCTCCTTGCAACTTCTGTCCCCGCAATGGCATGGGATCGTCGATCTCATGATATTTACAATAACGTCCAAATCGACATTCAGATCAATGCCTCCTTATTTACAGACCATATCATCTCTCCCTGAATCAATAGTCAAGGTTCTCTTCACAATTCCAGATTACGAGAGTTTGAAATATCAAACTCAACTTCCTTTCATGCTCCAACCTTCCGGAACTGGTGATCTGTGGACACCTATCCTACAATCAACGGTCCTGCCTTCACCTGGGTGTTTGATATTTCAAACTATATCAATGGTCCAATGGCCCCTTCTCGATCGACGATCGAGATTTCCTCCGGGCTCCAGACTTTTGAGATCTCAAATCTCGAACCCTTTTCTTTCTCCTCAAATACGTAGAATCTTTCCATGTGTCCTCTTAGATCGGACGACCTAGGATTTCTTCGGTTCTTTACCTGAAATGCCCAGGTCTTCGCGACGTGCCCCTTCTGGATTTGACTGTCCAGAATCTCATTTCGCGAATCGGGATTTCACAACTTGAAACTTCCAAGTCACAATTTCCATCACATCCTCGACTTTCGAAATTTAGATATTTTGGGATGCTTCAAATATGATGGATCGTGCTCCTCTGGATCTAAAGGTCCAGATCTCGTCGAGATTTCGCATGTCAGGATTTCGTGTATTGCATAGTCGAAAGAATCTTCACCTTTGTTCTCCCGATCCCTGAAATGTTGAAATTCTCCCTGGGCAATCAACGGTCCAGATCTCTCCTCAATCAACGACTGAGATCTTTTCATGATTTTGCGTTTCGCGAGTTTCATGAATTTTCCCTTTGACTTCTTTGAGTCGCGAGTAAGTGAAATGTTGATCGTTCGCCATGCATCCCTTCTGATGGATGGATCTGATGATGTCAGGATTTCACGACTTTGCAAAACCCTCTCTCCTGTGCAAATCCAAAGAGTTAAAACTTATACACATTCCTTTTGAGCCGATGGTTGTCGGTCCATGCGCTTAGATCTAATGGATGAGATCTGACTCCCCTATGCTCATTTATCCTCTGCCTAGATGTAGATCTAATGGTCTAGGTTCTTCTCCACAACTGATCAGATGGTTTTTGTCGCTCCTCCTCCTGAGCTTTTGATATCTCTCCACCTGGAAGATTTATCCATTTTCAAAGGCTCCCAACCTTTTTTCTCTCAACGAATCCGCCTCTGGGATTTCGTCAACTCTCTTGAAAAGTGTTATTTCTTCTGAGATTCTATCCTTAAAAGGATTTCGATCTCCCATGCACACCTTGTGTCCTCAGGATTTCAAATAACTTAGTTCGAAGGATTTTATTGAAAAGAAAATGCTTCTTGCTCACCCAACATTCTTCTGCGTTGGTCCTTCGAAGCTTGTTGGATTCTTGACACTGTGCACACCTTGCACCTGGTCCGATTTTCTCTGATTCTCTCTCTGAACTTCTCTAAGTCAATCCAAGACTCAGTCGACGCACTCCTTGCATTCAATATGCACACCTTGCATACAAGTATCATAAGAGAAATGATTGAAACTCAACCAGATTCGTCATGAAATCATAAAGTTAATCTCTCGAACAATCATACATGAACTGATCCAAAAATCGAAGCTTAGCAATTATGCACTATGACATCAATTTTATCAAGACCTTTTTCTGACGGTGCATGTGAATATGAAAATGAAAAAGACTTAAAGAATTAAGAGAAATAGTAGATATCCCAAAGAAAGAAAACCATCAACCAATTTTACACAAGAAGTTGATAACAAAGTTCAACAATCTCACCTACGTCTCTGGGCCTTTGTCTTCAGTGAGGGAGGCTTTCTCTATTCAAAATTTCAATTCTTAGAATCTATATTATGATAACATCATATAGGTCTCTAACTGATTCAGGTGTATTTTTCTCTTTCTCAGAATCCTAACGCAATAGACGACACTGTAAAAGGAGTAGTATAACTCTCAAAAACTGCCTCCAAAGCTCAGCTACTTCGCACTGCTCAAGACTACTTGACTTTGGCAAGTTCTTCCTCGACTTGCTTCAAGGTTCTTTTTTTATTCTTGCTTGTTTCAAACCTCAAATGTCTTGGTTTATATATCCATGAGGTAGAGGGATCAAATCCCAACATCCCACTTCTTGTGGCACTCAATTTGTCCCAATATCCACCAAGATATGGAAAAATAACCAAAACTGCCCAAAAATTAGTGAGAAAATCACTAAACTATAGGTTTAAAACCCATTTTAGTTTTAATATAGGTATAATCCCCCAAAATAGGCATGCGTCCCCTTAATACTCAGTCATATGCTATTGATATGGCCAAGCACCCGCCCAAAGGGCTGTGCACTGGCCCTTTTAGCCTGAATATCTGGTCATATGGTTGAGCTCTCGGATCCGAACTATATCCCATGGCCCTCGCTCCCATGGCTTATCCCTTGGGTGGAAGCTTCCCACGCTTGTGGTCATATGTGGGTTATACAATCAGTGGGTTGGGGCTTCGTCCCAGCTCTTTTCGCCCCCATTCAACACTTAACCACACTTTAAATATAATTTAATGGGTTGTATAACCAAGTCTCATGCTTGGTGCAATGGCACCCGACCTATTCCCAAGGCGTTATATCCTGTTGAAGGTCACGATTTCGAAACTTGGAAAGACCATAATTTTTTCATAAAACCAAATGATCCAACCATGGGGTGCGACCATGTGGCACCACCCAATTCACCATTTCAGACGCCACTTGTCAACCAATGATTCACCCATGTGTCAGTGCCATACTCTGCCCTGTCAGAAATTGGTCACATAAGCACACCTTCCATGTGCCAGTCAACGATTGGACCATTTGTCCGCCATCCGTACCTGTCTTTGTCTGCCACGTGTCACCATGAGGGACTGACATGTCAATTGTATGAGTGCCACGTGTCACCCTTTTAGTGGTGACACGTGTCACCTCTTGGTTTTTCCATGTCATATGTACGACCTTCCATTTGTGCCTCTGCCACATCAGCATGATGATGTTAGCGTTGACTTTTTTACTGTTGATCTGTTGACTTTTTTCCTGTTTGACTTTTCAAACAGAACATGATATCAGGAGCATACGACATTTGTTTGAGCCTGTTCAAGTTGTGTTGGGTTCGTATCAACAAGGCCTACGCAAACGCTTGTTCTGACGTCGTTCCGAGAACATTGATTTTTAGGCCTTTCTGAGCCCCATCAAGCTCCTGGATCCGAATTTGGATCATGAAAGAACTAACTAAATCATACACACATAAATCAACATTCATTCAATCACACATAATATGGACATAGTCCAAGGATTTGGGACGATTTCTGTTTGTTCCATTCATTCATGAAAAACAAAATACATAGTGTTTTTGCTACTCTACTCTGCTCTCTTGATCTCTCTATTCTTATCTATCTACCCCTTGATCTATTACAATGAAATACTGAAAACTATCTAAGGACCACTCCACGATCTCTCTAGTCCTATTCTGAAATCTATCATTTGAAATTCAAAGCTATTACCTACTTTGTCCTATTACAATAACTACTAGTTATTGCCAAATAGAGTCAACACTCCATATCTGCAATTTCTTACAGTCCTTCTAGACTTTACAAACAAGTTACAATTTTAAAATGTTGTTACAAAAATATCTCAACAACCGATTAAATTATGATTTAAATGCTTGATTTGAAACTTTGTCATTATTGAGATGTCATTCGTCTGCCTCCATGTGTGCGTTGTTGACTTTGAAGGTGATGCTCCTGCATCATACTCCTCTGGTTAAAAATTTTCATGGACTCTTGTCCATGAGATCCTGCAGTGTCTCTCCATGCTTCAAAATATCAAGTTCTGTGACCCAACTTGCATCTTCCATTGGATGATCTTTCCACTTCACCAAATATTCAGGATATGTCTTTCTCCTGGTTTTCTTTCCATCCCTTTGTTCAATAATTTTCTCCATATGAGGTTTTTCTATTATGGGCAATTGCTCTTCCCACTGAATTTCTTTCTGATCATCTGATTCTCCTACTTCATCTCTCCTGTAAGGATACAGGTCTGCAACATTGAATATCGATGATATCCCAACATTGTCCGACAACTCAATCTCATAAGCATTGGTTGCCAATTTTATGAGAATCCTACATGGTCCTATCTTATTCATCTTCAATTCGTTATACGTTCCCCTTGGAAGCCTCTATTTTCTCAAATGATCTAAAACTTCATCTCCAACTTCGAATTGAACTTCTCTCATTTTTTTATCAACTATGCTCTTGTATTTATGACTGTTGTCCTGTAGCTTCTCTATGACTCTGTCATGGAGTTTCTGCATTTATGTTGCAAAATCCTCTGCTCCAACACTTCTGAGATCATCTTTATTCAAATATCTCAACTCTGTAATCCCTCTTGGTTGTACACCATACATAATTTCAAATGGACTTTGTCCTGTGCTCCTGTTCACTAAATTATTGAATGCAAATTCTGCGTGTGCCAGAATCTAATCCCATTGTCGACCTTGCTTAGTGACTAAACTTCTTAATAAGTTTTTGAGACTTCTATTTACTACTTCAGTCTGTCCATCTGTCTGAGGGTGATATGTTGAACTAAAGGATAAGTTTGTCCCCAACCTCTTCCATAGAGTCCTCCAAAAGTGTCCTACAAATTTGGTATCCCTGTCTGAAACTATGCTTCTCGGCAGTCCATGTACTCTCACTACTTCTCTGGAAAAAAAAAATGGTAATGTGCGTGGCATCACTTGTCTTTTGGCATGGTATAAAATGTGCCATTTTTTAGCATCTGTCTACCACAAAAAATATGAAATTTCTCCCTTTTTGAGTTCTAGGTAATCCCAAAACAAAATCCATACTGATTGCATCCCACGGCCTTTCTGGAATTGGTAATGGCTGATACAAACCAGTGTTATGTTGTCTTCCTTTTTCACACTGACAAATTCTGCATTTGTTTACAAACTTCTTCACTTCTTATCTCATGCTCGACCAATAATACAAGTTTCTTAGCTGTGCAAATGTCTTATTGTGACCAAAATGTCTAGCTAAACCTTCGCTGTGTTTCTCTTTCAGCAGGTTGTCTCTCATTGAGCACTTCAGAATGCATAATTGTCTTCCCTTGAACAATAATCCATCCTAGATCAAATATTCATTCCATGGGCTTCTATCTTCCAACAAAGGATTCTTTCATGCCTCATAAGCTTCTTTAAAATCTTCATCTTCTTTATACATCTCCTTGAGGTGTTCGAACCCCAAGGTATCCACCTGGAATTCCTATACAATCAAACTCCTCCTGCTCAAAGCATCTGCGACTTTGTTAGCAGTTCCAACAATCTGTTTAATAACAAAAGTAAAATTTTGCCTAAATTCTACCCATTTTGCATGTTTCTGATTCAACTTTTCTTGTCTAGTAATAAACTACAAGGCATGATTATCATTGTACAAGACAAATTCTTTAGGAATTAGATAATGCCTCCATTTTTTCAAAGCTTGAATCACCGCATAAAATTCCTTTTTATATGTGGAATAATTTTTCTTGGCGTCATTCAATTTCTCACTAAAATAAGCAACTGGCCTATTGTCCTGACTTAAGACTGCTCCAATAGATAATCCACTTGTGTCACATCTCACCTGAAATGTTTTTCCAAAATTTGGTAAGACCAGAATTGGTTTCTCTGTGATCTTCTCTTTCAACACTTTGAAGCTTTTTTCAGCTTCCTCTATCCAACTGAAGGACTTGTGTTTCTTCTTCACAGTGTCCAACATGGGTGCACATATGCCATTGAAATTTCTGATGAATTTTCTATAAAAACTCGCTAACCCATGAAAACTTCTTACCTCCAATACACTGCTCGGCGACGAACATTCTCTAATCGCTCTCACTTTTTCTGGGTCCATCTTCAATTCATTTGAAGAGCTTACAAAACCCAAATATATGAGCTCCTTCTTCATAAAAGAACTCTTCTTCAGATTTATCAACAATTTCTCTTGCTGCAACCTTTCCATCACTAATGTCAAATGTCTTAAGTGTTCTTCCTTTGTATTGTTGAAGATTAGTATGTCATCCAGATATACTATGACAAATTTGCCTATGAAGTCTTTCAACACTTCATTCATTAACCTCATAAATGTGCTTGGTGCATTTTTCAACCCAAACGACATGTGCAACCATTCAAACAATCCTTCATTTGTCTTGAATGTTGTTTTCCATTCATCTCCCTCTCTCATTCTTATTTGATGATATCTTCTCTTCAAGTCTATCTTGGAAAAATAGCTTGTGCCACTCAAACAGTCCATCAAATCATCCATCCTTGGTAAAGGGAATTTGTATCTAATGGTTATCTTGTTGATGTCTTGGTAATCTGTACACATCCTCCATCCCCCATCTTTCTTTGGACTTAGGACAGTCGGTACTGCACATGGGCTTAGGCTTTCCCTGACTAACCCTTTATCCAAAAACTCCTGGACTTGATTCTTGACCTCCTCATTCTCTCTAGGTGTCAACCTATAAGTTTCTTTGTTTGGTAAACTAGATCCTATAATAAGATCAATATGATGGCTTATAATCCTAATGGGTGGCAATAAGTGTGGTAACTCATCCACGACTATATCAACAAAGTTTTCTAACAATTCCTGGATTTCTACAGGCAAGTCTTCTACATAAGTATTTGTAAGGATAACTCTAGGCTTCCTCACTACAAAAAATTGTATTTCTTTCTCCCTCTTGACTTATTTTAAGATCTTCTTCCCACTCATGAGAAGTATGCTTGAATTGGATTCTCTCTTTTTCTCTTTGTCTTCTATGGGTAACAACATATGTGTTCTACCATTCTTTTCTAGGGTATAGGTATTCTTTCTTCCATCATGAATAAATTTTCGATCATACTGCCATAGCCTCCCCAATAAAATATGATAGACATCCATAGGAATTACATCACATAATATTTCATCTTTGTAACCTCCTATTTTAAATTAAACTTGGCATTGTTGACTTACCATGACTTTATGTCCTTTTTGCAACCACGATACCTTGTATCTCTTTGGATGTGCAGTTGTCTTCAATCCCATATTTTCCACCATCTCTGTGGATACTAGATTGTCAATTCTCCCACTATCTATAATTACCTTCCAAACTCTATCTTTCGACTTGCAAGTAGTTCTGAACAGGCTTGTTTGCTGAACTGGTTCCTCTGGTTCCTTTTCTAGTTTAATAAGAGTCTTCCTCATCATCAGGTTTCTTCCTACTTCTGTTGCTTCTACTTCCACATGTTTATGTGCTTCAGTAATGTGTGCTTCTCTGCCTCCTTTTCTCTTTATGTCAAGACATTCCCAAGATTTGTGTCCTTCTTTTCCACAGGTATAGCATTTAACTACGCCTCCTCTGGCTCTTCCTCTTCCTCTACCTCTGGAAAAAGAACCTCTTCCTCCATGTTGTCCTTCTTTAGAAATTCCACCCTTCTCATGGTGACTGTGTTGTTTGTCAGCTTCAGGCTTCGAATTATGAAACTTCTCTCTGTTGGTTCCCTTGCCTCTGCTTCGTTGGCTTTGCTTCCTGGCCAATTTTTCCTCAGCTTTCAAGGCTGCTTGATAAGCATCCTTGAATTTACTGATAGACATCATGCTGATCTCCTCCTGTATTTCATATCTCAACCCATTGATGTATCTGGCTGTCTTCTCATCTTCATTCTCTTTCTGTCCAACCCTGATGTTAAGTCGGTAAAATTTGTTGGTTATGGATCCTGGTTATCTTCCTGATTTAGAGGTCTTTTACTTTCAGCCGTGTTTATACCCCATGAATTATTTACACCCCAAAAGTATGTACACTCTTCCACGCGGGGGAGTGCAGAGGGGGGGTACCCCCTCCGTGGGGTCCGAGGGTCTATCCCCGTGGCTGGGGGGTCTGGGGGCAAGCAGGCCCCTAGAGGGGGTTCGAGGGCAAAGCCCCCGAAGAAAAAATTGCCTTGTAAATGTATATTGTAATTTCATTGTAAATCTGGACCGTTCATTATAATGTCGCAGATCTAACGATAGAGATTATGTTAGGGTTTTTTTCCCTAGAAGGAAACCCTCTTTTATGAGGAAAATTTATTGTGGCTATGATTGATGGCGAATATTGTATTCTGATATAGGAGACTGTGAGAGAAAGAAGAGGAATTTACAACGGGTTTTGTTGTAGGTTGTATCCCTTCATTTGATGGATAATAATAAAGGAAGAACCTGACAATTTCTCTGGTGGACGTAGCCCACACTGGGTGAAACACGTAAATCTGTGTCTCTCTTGTATTGTGTATCTTCTGTGTTTTGTTTCCGCATTTGTTTTATTTTATTGCTCTGCGGTCCTGTTTTTCTAACAAAATTCTTCAGTGTACTCCTTCAATGATAAACCCCTCTGTTTCAGGTTCTACAATCTTCTGTAAAGATTGATTTGGTAATCCTTCGGGATAAATTTGGCCTTCAACTTGGCTACCATCCTATCCTAGTTTTTTATTTTCTACTTACCATTTCTATCGCGTTCGGCTTGCAGTTCATCCCACCATAACACTGCATGACCTTTTAGTCTTGTCACTGCATGCTTCACCATCTTGTCTTCTTCGATATCTTCGTAATCGAAGTATTTTTTCATAGCACGTACCCAATCCAACAATTCTTCAACTTCTAAATTGCCTTCATACATAGGTACCTCTATTCTTGCTCTGGCTCCTATCTTTGAAATAGATTTTATCAAGCTATCTTGTGCAACATCCTCCACGTCATTTCCTTCGGCATCTCCTTCCTCTCTCTCAGCTTCACTGACATCACCAATGTCTGGTGCTCTTCTCTGTGTTGTTTCCATGGCGTCCAATCTCATTCAAAGTTGCCTCATTTCTTCTTCCATTTCTTCATTTTCTTTATGCCTTTTGGGTGGCATGATTTCACCGTGTCACCTACAAATAGAAATTAAATTCCTTTGATACCACAAATGATACCAACTTTCCTCCTTTCTCCTTTCATTTGTTGTCTACAAACAATTTTAAAATCATCTCTGATACCGCGTGATGCAACCCCCCTATTCCCCTGCAGGGCTGCGTGACCTCTCGGTCTTGGATCCTCCGATTCTCAAGTCGAAAGACTCTCTGGAACCTTAAAGGTCCCCTTCTGTATCTAGACATGGGAACCCTCAGTTTCTTGGTGCAGGTCTGACAACAACCTGCGACCTTCCCCCTTCCACTCTGTGAGAAAACTTAAAGTGTCGGCGTTAGCTCCCTTTCGGATAAGCCCTCACTTGATGTGACCTAGGGCTAGAACCATGTGATTGCAGGTGTGGTCACAAGAGGTATGGAATTTAAACCACTTTTGGTCTCGCAATGCTTCTCCAACCTACATGTGTCTTCTAGATGAAACCACGGTTCAAATTGCGGCCCACCTTCGATTCTTTAACCTCATCGCAACTTCTGTCCCTGCAATGACACGAGATCATCGATCTCATGATATTGACGATAATGTCCAAATCGACATTCAGATCGGTGCCTCTTTATCTACGGACCATATCAACTCTCCCCGAATCAAAAATCAAGGTTCTCTTCACAATTCCGGACTCCGGGCGTTTGAAATCTCAAACTCAACTTCCTTTCGTGCTCCAACCTTCTATAACTGGTGATCTACGAACACCTGTCCCGTAATCAACGGTCCTGCCTTCACCTGGGTGTTTGATATTTCAAACTAGATCAACATTCCAACGACCCCTTCTCGATCGACGGTTGAGATTTCCTCCTGGCTCTGGACTGTTGAGATCTCAAATCTCGAACCCTTTTCTTTCTCCTCAAGTACGCAAAATCTTGCCACATGTCCTCTTAGATCGAACGACCTAAGATTTCTTCGGGTCTTTACCTGAAATGCTTAGGTCTTTGCCACATGTCACTTCTGGATTTGACGGTCCAGAATCTCCTTTCGTGAATCAGGATTTTGCGACTTGCAACTACCAAGTCACAATTTCCTTCACATCCCCGACTTCTGAAATTCTGATATTTCGAGACACTCCAAATCTAACGGCTCGTTCTCCTCTGGATCTAACGATCCAGATATCATCAGAATTTCATGTATTGCGAAGTTGAAAGACTCTTCACCCTAGTTCTCCCGATCCCCAAAATCCTGAAATTCTCCCTGGAAAATCAACAGTCCAGATCTCTCCTCAATCAACGACTAGGATCTTTTCGTGATTTCGCGTTTTGCGAGTTTCACGAATTTTCCCTTTGACTTCTTTCAGTCGTGAGTTAGCGAAATGATGATCGTTCACCATGCATCCCTTCCGATGGAAAGTTCTGATGATGTCATGATTTTGTGACTTTGCAAAACCCTCTCTCCCGTGTAACTCCAAAGAATTAAAAATTATACACATTCCTTTTGAGCCGATGGTTGTCGGTCCATGCGCTCAGATCTGATGGTTGAGATATGACTCCCCTATGCTTATTTCTCCTCTGCCTGGACGTATATCTAATGGTCCAAGTTCTTCTTCACAAAAGATTAGATGGTTCTGTCACTCCTCCTCCTGAGCTTCTGATATCTCTCCGCCTAGAAGATTTATTCGTTTGCAAAGATTCCCAACCTTTGTTCTCTCGATGAATCCTCCTCTAGGATTTCATCAAAACTCGTGAAAAGTGTTATTTATTTTGAGATTCTATCCATAAAAGGATTTTGATCTCCCATGCACACCTTGCATCCTTAAGATTTCGAATAACTCAGTTCGAAGGATTTTCTTGAAAAGAAAATGCTTCCCTCCCACCTGGCGTTCTTCCGCATTGGTCCTTCGAAGCTTGTTGGCTTCTTGACGTTGTGCACACCTTGCACCTGGTCTAAGTTTCTCTGATTCTCTCTCTAAACTTCTCTGAGTCAATCCGAGACTCAGTTGATGCACTCCTTGTGTTTGAGATGCACACCTTGCATACAAGTATAAGAAGAGAAACGATTGAAACTCAACCAGCTCTGTCATGAACTCATACAATTAATCTCTCGAACAATCATACATGAACGAACTAACTAAATCATACACACAGAAATCAACATTCATTCAATCACACATAAGATGAACATAGTCCAAGGATTTGGGACAATTTCTGTCTGTTCCATTCATTCATGAAAAACAAAATACATAGTGTTTATGCTACTCTACGTTGTGCTACTGATCTCTCTATTATTGTCTATCTACCCCTTGATCTATTACAATGCAATACTGAAAACTATCTAAGAACCACTCCACGAGCTCTCTCGTCCTGTTCTGAAATCTATCATTTCAAATTCAAATCTATTACCTACTCTGTCCTATTACAATAACTACATGTTATTTGCAAATAGAGTCAACACTCCATATTTGCAATTTCTTACAGTCCTTCTAACTTTACAAACAAGTTACAATTTTAAAATGTTGTTACAAAAATATCTCAACAACCAATTAAATTCTGATTTAAATGCTTGATTTGAAACTCTGTCATTGTTGAGATGTCATTCGTTTGCCTCCATGTGTGCGTTGTTGACTTTGAAGGTGATGCTCCTGCATCATCTTTGTTCTTTCCACTTTGCCTGCAAGAAGCGATAAGTCTGTTGTCGAGGGGAATTCTAGGGAGCATTTCATCTCTTAAAATTTTACTACACCAAAGGTTTTATGAAATTTAAATTTGGTTACCAGTTGTGATATCAAACGATATCGAGAATGGGTAGTGTTGTTTAATGATGGCGTTCTCATTTGCTTAGTAACCACCATCTTATGATTTATGACTTACAATAATTGGAGATCCATGCTCATTCATCCTCTATATCACAAGTAGTTTAAACTCTATTGACGCCTTGTGTTTCATCTGAATTCCACGTGTTACTCTTTAGCTAATTACGTTCCTATCTCTATAAAATTTATTATGCTAGATTGACACCTGCATGATCCTTATTGTCGTGTCGTGAACGTTCCAACAGTTTCTCTAATCCTTTCCTTCTGATCATATACATTATTACAGACTCTATTCTTATAGGTGGTCAACATAATTAACCACCTCTTCGATTTATTTAGTTTTAAAAGAATAAGAAAATAATAATAATAACAAAAACCTCAGTCTCCATGATATTCTCAAACGATTGTTTTTTTCTTCGGTTAATTCTTACGCCATGAATCTATTACCCACAAATTTGAGAACCAACTCATACTTGGTAATGTGGTTGTTGATAATTGGTTTCTTACTCAGCATTCTTGTCTTATTTCAATTACTCAAATCGAATAACTGAAGACCTTAGATACAGGTAATTATATTATTAATAATGTAAGTGTATAAAAATGTTGAGTTTTAGGGAAAATTAAGATTTTCTTTGTATTATAAAAAAAAAATGCAGAATGTAAGTAATTTCCACTGATAAAATAACTTGTAAATACCTTCCCTTATGTTCGTAATTGTGGTTATCATTAGAGTAATGAAACACATCATTAATGTTAAAACTCAATTGCAACAAAATAATTTCTTAGTAACTCTTTTGTTGTTGTGTACCTATTTATATAAATATAATTCAGCATAAATATTTCATTCATTAGATACAGGAGATCCTTAGAAGATGTAAATGTTAATATGTATATCTAACACACAAATTAAGTGATGATTTAAATTTGAATTACTACACTACAAATTTCCAACCCATATCTAAAATAACTAGTTGAATGTGCCATAGGCGCAACTTCATCATGGATGATGATTTGATTGCATGTGTACATAACTCCTCAACTTGGAATCTTTTAGAATTGGCATTAATAATTGAAGTAGTTGTTGATGAAAGAATTGTTTTAAAAATTGCGTAGGGATGTAGTATGTTATTTTCATGTTGTAATGTGTAATCATTCTAATCCTTCTATAACTAACTATAAGATATTATCAAAATAAATTTACTGTTCTTGTGGTACCCATAATTGGTAGTGAGTCAGTAGACATGTTATAATTGTAATTAGTGATATATATTACAAGGTACCTTAATATTATCATGAATAACATTATATTAGTAATTGATTATTCCTTGTTGTTTTAAATATATAATATATTTTAGTGGATGATTCGATGGGTATTATACTCAAAAGATGTTTATTCATTACATTTCTCATTGTTACAAGAATTATCTCTATCGTAAGTAATTAAGGTTTATTAAGTACTAAGTGTAATTCTTTTACATGATAATTTTCGAACTTAATTGTAATCATTCTTGGGTTATAAAATATATATAAAGAAAAAAAAATATCAATATTAGAAATTGATTACTAATGACTGATGTCAATGAGAGGAGGGGTTATTACATAGTTTATTACATATGGTATCAGAGTGGGTTCAACCTTGTGGCATTGGATCGTTACGCCTTCCACTGTGTTAAATAAATGATTAAAAATATATCACTAATTAAATTTTGAAAATTGTCCATGCAGGTAATCATGGTTAGAGGACGCAGGGGAAGTAGACAACATGGTGTTGGAGGAAGAGGTGTGAGACTTGCGATAGTATCCACGCCAGAGGGGTATAACCCCCATGGAGAATAACAAACCACTAACCAGGAGACGATTGCTATAGGAGATGTGGTAGGTATGATGAGATCCTTCCAGAGGATGTCAGAGGCGTTGATCAACCACCTGGATCGATATGAGGGTAAAACATGTGTTCCCAATGAGGCTTCACAGCGTGCCCCAACTAGTAGTAGTGGTATACACATAGAACTCGAGAAGGTGAAATTTCCCGAGTTATGGGGTGCCCTGGACGACATAGCCGCCGAGGCATGGTTGGAGAACATGGTTATGTGCTTCACACTTTGTGATTACACCTCCAACATGAAGGTCTACATGGTGGTCTTCTAATTGAAAGGGAGCTCTCTACTTTAGTGGAAGATGCTCCTACCTCAACTAAACATGATCGTCGAAGACATGTCATGGGAGTTGTTCGAGGAACATTCCGGGAGAGGTATTTGTCCAAGGAATTCATTGAGCACCAGCTTAATGAGTTCAATGCCTCACGACAGGGTGTTCATACGGTGCTAGAGTATGATGCCAGATTCATGGAACTACTTAGGTATGCTCCACATCTGACCACAAAGAAGTTAAAGGTCGACAAGTTTTTGTTTGGCCTTAAATTCAACATTCGTGAGAAGGTGAGGATCCTAATGCATCAGACGTTGCACGATGCAGTTCAGAAGGCCCTCATAGCTAGGGAAGAATTGAACGGTGGGGTTCAGGGAAAGACCCCTTCTAGATCAACTGGACATACCACATCAGGAGCTCAACAACATCAGAAACCAGCCAGACAGACTTCAGAGCATCAAGATATGCCCAGAGGACCTATGTTCATGACACCACGATGAAAAACTCCTCAACAGAGGACCACAACAATAGTAGCAAAAAAAAAATAGGCTTGTTCAACAGAACAAACTAGGATCACAGACTGTTAGGCCAACAACTTTTACTTTGGGAACTAGGAGTACTGGACTGAAGACTAGATGTTGGACATGTGAAGAACCACATTACCAGTGATATTGTCCAATTGAGAAGGCTAGAACGACCATATCATTAGGAACCACTATAGTTGGAGATTTGGGAAAGGCCAACAGGATACATGCAGTGGTGAACAATTGCCAGGCCGAGCACCGGTCCATTGTGCTCGAGACGTCAGGTACATTCGTTGACCAAAATTTTAGTATTTTTATAGATCGAGGAGATATAGAGAGATTTATCTCTAGTGCATTGCTAAAGAGAATTAAGGTAAATACAATCGAGTAGGAAGAGTTTAGATACGTAGAAATGGCATCGGGTGCCAAATAGAAAGTTGGAGGAAAAGTTATGGATTGTGGCATTAACTTGAGATATTTTGTAATGAGGGTATATATTCATGTCACAATATTAGGATCTTATGACATAGCTGTGATAGGCATGGATTGGTTGGAATCACATGATGCTATACTTAATTGTAAGACGGAATGGTTAAGTTTGACAGCTGATTTGGGACAGAGTAGAGTGATTGTAGGAATGAACCAGGGGGTGTCCTTGAGATTTATTTCTTCCCTACAACTAAAGAAGAGTATGTGCAAGAGGTACAAGGTTTATGCAATCTTAACTCTAAACAAAAAGGGAAAGGTGAAAGGATTAGAAAACCTTCATGTAGTGCAAGAGTTTGCAGACATGTTTCAAAAAGAGTTACCAGGTTTACCACCCAAAAGAGTTGGAGTTTACAATAGACTTGAAGCCTGGAACTAAACCGATAGCGAGAATTCCATATCGAATGTCAATGCCTCAATTACAGGAGTTGAAAATGAAATTGAAGGAATTGTTGAACTTGATACTTATATGTCCAAGTGTGTCGCCTTGGGGTGCGCTAGTTATTTTTGTGAGAAAGAAGGATGGATCATGGATACTTTGTATTCACAATTTTTAATTGAACAAAGCGACGATCAAGAACCAGTATCTGTTACCCAGAATAGATGATTTGTTTTTCCAAATGAAGGGAGCGATGATGTTTTCAAAGATTGGTTTGAGATTTGGATATCATCAATTATGGATTAAGGAATAAGATATCCTTAAGACCGCATTTACGATGAGATTCAAACACTATGAGTTTACAATTTTACCATTAAGTTTGACAAACGCCTCAGGGGTATTCATGAGTTTGATGAATGGGGTGTTCCACAAATACTTGGACAAGTATGTTCAGGTATTTATTGATGACATATTGATTTATTCTCGGACAAAATAAGAGCATGATGAACATTTTAGATTGGTCCTATAGTGTCTACGAGAAAACAAATTGTACAGGAAGCTATCAAAATGTTCTTTTTACCAATCAAAGGTTTATTACTTGGGACATATCATATATGGTGAAGGTATCATTGTGGATACAATGAAAGTCTAGGATATTATGGAATGTCTAGCACCGAAAAATGTACAAGAAGTACGTAGCTTTATGGGTTTAGTATGATATTATCGATGATTCATCGAAGGTTTTTCGAAGATAGAAAATCTGATCAAGGAATTGCAAAAGAAAAACAAGAAGTTTGTTTGGACAGAGGAATGAGCAGAATCATTTCAAAATCTTAAAGAATTGTTGAAGACAACACCAATACTAAAAGTCCACGACATGGACAAGGAATTCTTGGTATGCACGGATGCATCCAAGGAATGTTTAGGTAGAGTTTTGATGCAAGACAATCGAGTGATCGCTTACATTTCAAGGAAATTGAGAAAGAATGAAGAGAACTACACAACGCATGACATAGATTTATTAGAAATTGTATATGCCTTGAGATTTTCGAGACATTATCTTATTGGATGAAAATTTGAATTAAAGACAGATCATTGTGGTTTGCAGCATATTTTCACACAGAGTGACTTAAATGTGTGACAAAGGTGTTGGTCAAAGTTACTTAGCGAATACGACTTTGAGATTACTTACATTAAAGGAACGATGAACAGAGTGGTAGATGCGTTGAGTTGAAGACCACACATATTCTTGGTAATACCTCTTAAGACGAATCTTCGAGGAAACATTCTAACTTTACAGATCGATGAGTACTGGTATAAAGAAGTTAAGGATAATATTGGATGAAATACCATGATGGTACCAAAGTTTGAAGGTTATTCTTAAGACAATGATGGATTGTTGAGATTTAATGGAATAATTTATGTACCGCCTAAGAACAAATTAAGAAGTTTGATATTGAGTGAAGCTCATCGAGCAATGTACATGGCTCATCCGGTAGTCACGAAGATGAAGGAAAACCTTAATCCTTTATTCTTATGGAAGGGAATGAAAGTAGACATAGTTATTTATGTGACGAGATGTCTAGAATGTTAGTAAGTGAAGGTTAAACATAGACATCTAGTAGGATTGTAACAATCACACATTATTCCTAAATAAAAATGGGAAGTCATTTCGATGGACTTTATTGTTGGATTTCCATTGATGGCAAGGAGACATGACTCTATTTTTGTGGTAGTTGACACTCTGACGAAGAGTGCACACTTTATTCCAGTGTGTACGATGTAGCAGGCACCAAATATAGCCGGAGTTTTTGTTAATGATATTTTGAGGTTACATGGAGTACCAAGAAGGATCATACCCAATCGGGGATCGATGTTTACAGGATGGTTTTGGACCAGTTTCCAAGAGGCCCTGGGAACACAACTAAACTTTAGCACAACATATCACCCAAAGACAAATGGAAAAACACAAAGAAGGAACCAAATTTTGGAGGATATGTTGCATATGTATGTAATGGACCAATGGAACTATTGGAAATATTTCTTGCCACTAGTAGAGTTTGCATACAACAAAAACTATCAGAGTACGATTAAGATAGCACCATTTTAGTTTCTTTATGTACCACCATGTCAGACGTCGTTGAGTTGGGATGGACTTGAGGATAGGGTCCTAGTAGGACTGGAGGTGATCTAAGAAATGGAAGAATAGATGCAATCAATAAGACAGAGGATTAAAGAAGTGCATGATTGGTAGATGAACTATGTTGATGTGCATCGCGTTGACCGCATTTATGAAGTTGGTGACAAATTTTTCCTGCGGGTAAAACCACACAAGTGTTCAATCAAGTTTGGAAAGGGTGATAAACTCTCTCCTAGGTTTGTGTGACCTATCGAGGTTGTGGAAAAGAAAGGACCCATGGCATATTGACTAGCCTTTACTAATTGTTTGAGACGTATGCATGATGTATTTCATGTATTTGTTTTGCGACATTATATAAGTTATTTGTCACATGTTATTGACATGAGTTCTTTGCAAGTGTCAGATGAGAGTGCTCTCATGTTGGAGCTAATCTGCATTCTGGACCATTGCATTCGACAAATACAGTGTCGAATAGTTGATCATGTCAAGGTCCAGTGGGACAACTATAGTCCACACTCAACTACCTAGGAGGACACATACGAGATATGTCAACAATTTCCTTACTTGTTTGATAGATTAGACATGTAGATATATGTCTGATACATTTATTTTCTTGCATTTATATACTATACAAACTTTGGGATGAAGTTTAAAACAAGAGGGGGTGTATGTAACATCCTGCTCTACTAACCACACTTTTATTGAGATGTTCTTTGAGGACACTTGCATGCAAGTGATCCAGTTATGGTATATTATGATTTCGTTTCGATTATGGGTTATATATGATGATGATGATGTATTGTGATGTATAGTTATTTTTATGTGTATGTATTGGAAGATGTTATTGACGAGTCTTCCTAAGTGTGCAGGACACATGATAGGTTATAACTTATAGATGTTGATGGCATCAATGGAATTCCTTGGACTCCGGATTGAGTCAGGGACTGGGTTGTATTTTGATTGAGTATTTCATTTTATGCTCATGTATCATATGATTGATTACAGTATGATTTATGTATATGGATTATTGACAATGTTTTTTCAATGGATGCAGGATTAACAATGCTAATCCGAGTCACATAAGGAGTAGAGGAGCCATGCACAAAAACTATACATTGAGGGAGAAGTGTGGCATTGTCCATGTCACAGCCTACTAGCACTCCCATCGTGGCCGAATGGTAGGTTAACGATTACCTAGTTTGAGAGGTCTACGATGTCATGAGGGTGGATTGATACCGTCTCTCACGAAGATTATAAGGGGTGGGAAATAAGGTGGAGTACTTATTCCTTAGAATCCCTTAGTCTCTCACAAGGTCGACCGAGTGGATTGTTGACTCCAAGGGTCATACAAACTTGCAAAACCAGTCAAAGTCGAGTGACACCCTTGGAGCACGGAGGTGCATCTTGAAGGGCATGTCGTGTAATTAAAAACTTGAGTCAATAAATCTAAGTGGCCTCGAAAGCATTGAAATGATTAGACCTTGTTGGAATAAAATAATTAATTAAACCATAAATTATTAATTATAAAGCCCAACAAAAGTCTAA
>ML787526.1:470844-488913 GCA_009831015.1 Picea engelmannii | reverse complement strand
ATAGCAAGTAACACTATTTGTGATCAACGACCTCCAGTTTCACTGTATCCAGTTGTCTATGGATCTGGTTGAGGGCCAGAGTCCCATGAACTGGCCGACAAGTCCTCGTTCAGAGAGGGATAGGGCTACTTTCATTGGGAGTTCAGGCGGTAGGTCGATCTCTGGTATGGCATCCAGTTTCTTGACAAAGCTCGGGGTTACTGAGGGGGACGACTTCTTACTGCAGGTTGCAACCAGCCACCGAAAGGAGGTGGAGGGGGAAGGAGGGGGCAGCGGCTCCCCTCCTTGAGCTGACATGGTTGCACACAAAGGAACCCTAGGCATTACCAGGGCGCGTGTTCAGAGGGCGTGATCTGTTTCCCCCCCTCCCTTTTTTATTAGAACCCAACGAAGGATTTAGCCCCAGACCTGACAGAGGAGGGTTCAGACAGATTGAGGAGGGAACCAAACATAACCTAAAGTTATAGCAAATGGATTCTTTACCTGAAATCAAAGAGGAGTCTTGAATTTGGAAGAGGGGCAAAAGCTCAGGGGGAGACAAAAATTGGGCAAAAGAAAGACATGAAAGAGGAGGGCCTGGGGTTTTCCAAAGCATAGAGGAGGGAGGGGAGTTTTTTTAAATTATTTAAATCCACAATATTATGGGAGAAATACTATAAAAAAATAAAATTTACAGAGAAAGGATAGAGTGGGGGCATACCCAGATGAGCATATACACTCTTTTTGAGCTAGAGCTCAAGATTTGTAGGTAGCAATTCTTGTGCTTGTCACTTTCCCTCATCCTTTGAAAAAAAAGAAGTGGTGTCCCTTTTCCCCTGGTGGGAAAAATCCACAGACTTTTTCACAAAAACCTCTCTCTAAGCCCGAAATGTGGCCCGCGAATGAAGTGGAGGCGACACCACACCTCGACCAAAGCAGCAAGAAACATAGGACCTTTGCAGTGAACTCTGCCCTTGAGAGGCTCTATGCTTCAATGGAAGAGAGAAATATGCAAACCTATTCCCATGCTTATGACATCTTTGGAATTTGAAAGGAATGCCCTCATAATCAAGAGGCTTCTTGAAAACTAAACCCCTAAAAATTAAACCATCACGAATGAGATCTAACGTATCTGAGAGGCCCTTTCTGATATTTATGGAAACTAAGATCTGAGTCACCAACATGTTTCTAGATGAAGAAAATGACATATCTACGTTCATGAAGGTACCAAGGGTATTTCCAATTTTCTCAAAACATTTCCATCTCCAACATTCTGATGGCAGACCTGGCAACCGTACCCAAATGGGTCCACCTTTTCAGAAGAGATGGAGTCGAATCCAGACACCAAGGTTTGCCTAAAATCCTGTTCACATTCGAGGATGATTAAAATTTGAATATAAACCATCCTTTTGATATAGTATGAATAGACAATAATTTAATCACTAAGTCCTTCCATGATAAGGAGACCCAATATGTTAGAAGCTCTAGGCTAATATGCTGACCATTTGCACGAGTCACCCCTACCTTCTCTGCAAGTTCAGGGACCTAGGGAATCATTATGTTGTCTCCGAGGGCTAAGTGTAAATTTGTTGAACCTAGACATAATAGATCTACCTAAATGATAATACAAACATTTGCATATAGAATTTGAGAAAGAAGAAGAAGGAGAGAAAGAATGAAAGAATTATCATTAACCGTAATGAATAATGAATAATTTACACATGATATACTCTGTATAAATCAATGAGTGCACACTAGAGGAGAACCAATGTGCCATAGTGGTGGTCTAGAGTGATCTGGAAACACACCAGCAATTACAAGAGTGAATTTCCACCTAGTCTAGTCTCTCAGGCAATTATGAGAGTGAACTGCCACCTAGTTGAGTTAACTAGTCTTCAGTTAAGTGACTGAACAAAGAGTAGTGAGGAGTTAAATCAGGGAATCAAGGGTAATGCACCTGTCTGGTGATGATCCCAACACAAGTGAGCATTAGCTGGTGATGATCCCAATGTTTCATGGTGACAAAACCAATGCAGCATTGTTGGCCCTTGACCAAGTTTTGAAGATTCTTGGTCATGTTTGACCTATTTTGGGACTTCAACAGGTTGTTGAAGGTGGAGCACAAGACAAAGTGGAGACTGTGGGATATCGGCCCCTTTTAGGGCCCTTTTTGGGATTCGGGATTATGTAATGGGTATGGGATGTCGGCCCATGGGTTTACCCATGTTTAGGCCTATTTTGTAATGTATAAATAAGTAGCTATGCAATGTGAGAGAGGGACCGAAAGACCTAGTAGGCCGGTGTGCTAAGTGCTAGAGTTGGATCTATGTGATCAAGAGTTGTAAGTTCTTTGTGCATACTATGTGAGGCTTGTAAGGCTAGTGCAAATAACTGTAAGAGACTGTGTGAAGGCTTGGTGCTATACCCTAGCTAGAAGAAGGAGGATCTGGCGGAGTGCACGCAGATCTCCTGTCTTCTGTGGAGTAGAACTTGGATGTTATGTGCTTGTAAGAAGCTTGACCAAAGATAATAGAGAAGAGAAGAGTTGGTGGACGTAGCCCTAGGGTGGGGGTGAACCATGTAAATTCTATGTTTCTATGCTTTGTGCAATGTATTGATGTGTTTATTTGCTTAGTTCTTTAATATGACCACGTACATGATGTGTTGCTATGATTTGTGCGATGTATTGATGTGTTTATGTGTTTATTTGCTTAGTGATTTAATATAGATGAATGATCTGTTGATGCTTAGTGCTTAATAGTATGGATGGATGTTATATCTTAATTATGTACACATGCTTAGTGCTTAAATACCTCAGAATATTGTGGTACTCTGTAATTCGGGTTTATCTGCGCTGTAACTGAGACTGAATATTGATGAATGTTAACTGATGAGTTCTCTGTTAAGTTTTAGAATCACAGATCTGTGTCCCAGCTAAGGTTGCAGACATTTGAATCCTGCAACCACCCCTGCCTCTACCTCGGGTAAGACTTCATGTTCTTCGCAGGTGTTGCCGAAAGGGTCGGTAGTTAGGGCTTTGCTGGTGCATTGTTGTAGCGTTGAAACCTGGGTCTTCCCCTATGCCAACAAATGGTTCCATTATTGGGACCTGAAACTGTGATTGCTGGGAACTAAGGAGAAAGATGTTTTGTGCGAAGATCTGACCTGAAATTGTGAAATCTTTGTGTGTAGATCTGTCACTCTAGTGTGTAGTATTCTAGTCGATATGTGAAGCTCTATGCTAATAAAAGAAACTCGATCTGAAGAAAATAGGTAATATGTGAACGCTTTGTGCGTTGATAAAAGGTAAGAATAGTGAAAAGTTTTAGATCTAGAAGCTTTGTGCCTTGTTGAAGATAAGATTAGTGAAAAAAATTATTTTTAGAGTATGGATCTAGGTATGTTTGATAAGATTTTTCCTAGCCTGAAAACTAGGGCACTGATAGAAGAAAGAAGATTTGATATGAGTAGATCTGATAAGAATAGTGAAAGATATGTTATACCTATGCATAGAGAGAATGTTTGGACTAACAAATGGATGCAGGATCCTAGAAAGATTTGTTTTCATGTTAACTACCATGATCCTACCGCGCAGTACAGGAGAGGCTGGGGAACATTTAAGAAAAACAGAGGATTAACCCTTTGTTACAGTTGCAGAAGACCGGGACATCTGGCTAAGGAATGCCCTGGTAGAAGACCTAGTTTCCTTTGTTGCAAAGTTATGGACCATGAAGTTTTGGGTTTCCCTAGAATGATTGCTAAGGTTAAAAGGATGAATACAAGACAAGAAGACCACGATAAGGGTCAAGCAACTGAAACCATGGCAGAACCCCAGAAAGAATCAGAAAAAGTATTTCTATAGATGAAAGAAACCCTGAATGACCACCGACATATCAACTTGTCAGAGATCTTCAAATAAAAAGAGTGCATTGAAGCAAGAATAGGAAACTTCGACATTGACTGTGTTCTGGGTGAGGAAACACAGGTAAATATCACGACAGAAAGAACTTGGGAACTTTTAGGGGATCCTATTATGATTCCTTCATTGGGAGGAATAAGATTATTCAGAGGAAAGATGATAACCCTATGTGGAAGACTTACTTAGATATCTATGAGTGCTCATGGAACTTCGACAGAGGAAGAATTTGAAGTTGTTAAATTTATTGAGAACAACACTCCATTTGATATGTTACTAGGAAAACCTTGGATTGAAGGAGATCAGGCGAGAAGGAAAGAAGAAAAAGTCTTAGAACAAAAGAATAAAGAGTTGAAAGATTTCATGACTAGGAGGATCACACATTTAATTGAAGAACAGGAGAACCGAGCAAAGTTATTTAAGACCAGAGACTTGGATGTCGAAGTGGGAAGAACACTAGAAGACCTACATAAGATTAAAGTACCTCTTCCAGATACATATGAAGTATTACCCCTGATTTCTAGGAAAGAATCTTACTAGCACGAAGTTACTCTGCCGAAAGAAGATAAGAATCATAATGGAAAAAGGAATTCCAAGATGAAGCTCACTGGAAAAAAGGCTAGAAAACTAAGAAGAGAGCTAAGATCAAAAAGTCACAAAAGGTTCCAGAGGGAACATTGTAGAAGAAAAATTTGCAAAATTGGAACTTCGTTGGGATATCAGAACTACGTCACATGGCACTTCGTCATGGCGAATCAATATAGTTGTTGGGGATAGTATAACCATAAGACCGATGGCCTGAATGGGTAGAAAGGAATTTATGGTCAGAAAGTTTGCCACAAGACCGTTGGGACCGCGCCATAATGGATAAATCTAAGTTAATGAAGAATTTTCACCCGTTGCAAGAGATCCATTGCAAAGTTATCTATTTATCCTCTCGCGCAATGCAACGAGAACGCTTTTTCCAACCATGACTAGCTAAGCCTGCAGAATAGTTTATTTCGCATAGTGATCATCGCGCTATTTCCATCTATCCTGTTGCATTGAGCAGTTACTCTTCGAACCCAAGATATCCAACCACGAGCATGTATGTCTGATGAACTTAGCCCACTCGAAGAATCTGCGAAGGAAGTACTCATCGACCTCATGACTGAGAGAGTCATGTCTGAAAGAGTGATGTCTATGGGTGTAAAAGCGTCATTGATGAGAGGAGTGCAAGCCTCTTCGTTGACTACTTGTGGAGCCGGACCATCCTGACCATCAGTGGAAAAGTGAACCAAACACAGACATGACCTAGCCAATGCGAAGCTGATCCCGACCATATTTCTCGAATACATCCCGCCTCTGGCTAGTGCGATGAGTTGAGATAGTGTGCCAAGAGACTTTGAGTACTCCATGGTTACTACGTACCTCTCGAAGGGGATACGCGCAGTTCGAGCGCAGCAGGACAAGATCGCAGTGTTGAACTTCTATAAATTCAACCTCGGAGATCACAAGAAATATAGTATGCTTGCCCCATATAAATACTTGACCAAGATGAAAGGGAAGAACTCAAATATAATCCCCCAACTGTGGACGACAAACCTCACGCAGTCCACCCTGTTAAATGTAATGAAAATCCCACACTTTGGAAGGAACCAAGAAGTTGGTTGTGTCAAGCTATTGCTTTCATGTTACCATGGCGGCTACTTATGTCTATATCATCATATCACAGTCGGTCCGATGTTGATCCATAGGATCACAGTATTAAGTATGCAAGGACCCAACCCATAGGAGTTCTATATAGGAAAATACATAGATTGCGCACTAGCATAGAAGATCAATGATACATATGACGATGTTGAAAAGGGGACGCAAGGCTATAAGGTAGCCTCCATCTAGAATGCACAGTGCGCCTAACCTACTAGTGAATAGCCAGAAAGTTAGTAAGGAAGAACAGACCTACGCAGGTCACAGGCCTTGTCGTTGACCTCGTAGGGAAGTGTGTGGAAGGCCTACAGATGAACTGGGTGAAGTACCTAGTTAATCAACTAGAACTAGATTGTCGCAAAGCACAGGATTAGGGCTACGAATTTCACTTTAGTTGGCTCCTGATCCTCATCGCCTTTGTTTCCTGGGAGATGCTGGAAGGTGCGACCTTCCTGGATATTGAACCATTCGAGCTGCTTGCTGCGAAGTTCACCACACTCTAGTACTCAAGTGAAATGAACAAACAGTGGCAGTCGAATGATGTTTTTCACACTTATTACCTCCAGTTGAAGAAATCCATCAAAGATGAACCTCTCATGACTCCGAAAAATCTACAGAGGTTCTAACCCCTGATGAAGTTCTGCACAGATAGGCACTTCATCTACCTTACAGCGTGAACCGATGAACATAAGGAGAAGCTTCAGTTGTACTACAAAATCACGGAAGAGGACCTTGATAAGATCACTAAGGACTGATCGACAGACCTCCTTATTCTAGAAAACCCTGCAGAGATGTTTGACCCTGACAGCCCAGAAACCACGCAGAAAGAACATGATACACCCAGACCTAGCAGAATGAAGAAGACTGAAGAGGTCCAAGATTTAAGCAGTGCCTCAGGAAAGACTGCTTCAGTATCACCTGATGGAGGGGGTGATGACGAAGTAAAAGAAATAAATGGCAAAGGAATTGAAAAGAATCCAGATGAAGTAACACCGCCTAGAGACGAGGTTGACCCCCTGAAGAAGAGGAAGTTTTCTCCCCCGAAACCTTCTTCTTGGAAGAAATCGAAAGCCACCGTGACCAAGATGAAGACTGTGCTCTCTCACAAATAGAGGTAGTTGTCTATGATGAGACACTTGATCCAGTAAACTAGATACACTTCCATCTGTACTACCATCCATGAGTTGGAAACTATATCAGATGGATGGATTCTTGATGAGTTTGGGTTTCAACAAGAGTGTTGTTGATCCAAACCTATATTATTACAGTGTTGGTGATGAGAGTCTGATTTTGATGACTTATTCAAAAAGCCTTGTTGTTGGATACAAGTAATCTTTGACTTCTAATTTCGAGATGAAAGATACGAGTATGATGCACCACTTATTGGGACAATAATTATGGCAGAGGATCGATGATATTTTCCTAAGTCAAGGAAAACATACAACGAGAATATTAAAAGAAGTTCAGTTTGACAGAATACAAAAACACTGTGATAGATTTGAAGAAAATGAATGATGATGATTTAGACGAGAATGATCCACAACTGATTGGATCATTGATGTATATTATTAACGCCAAACCTTATTCATGCTATGCAGTGAAAATTATTAGCCAATCCATGAGCCAGCCGAGACAATAAATCATGTATTGAGATATACATGACACACAACTTGACATGGTCTAAGATATGCCTCCAAGTGTGAAATTGAGTTTGCATGGATATTCCTATATAGATTGAGCAGAGAGTACATTGGACTGGAAGAGAACATTTGGTTTTTGTCTTACCATGAAGTTTACCATGGTTTCCTGATGCAGTAGGAAACAAAACTATGTGCCCTTGAGTACCACAGAAGCAGAGTATATAGCATCCAATGTGCGAAGCAATGTGGCTTCACAAGCTTATGAAAAATTTACTTGATCATGAGACAGATCCTATGATGATAACAATAGTCGTGTGTAAATATCTTTGAGAGCCCAGTGTTTCTTGATGGATTGAAACACGTTGATATGAAATATCATTATATCATAGATATGATGCAGACGAAAATAGTACACATGTAGTACCTATCTACACATGAGCAGATTGCAGACATATTCACTAAATTAACTTGGTGAAGAATACCTCCCTATTTGAGAGGGATTTTTGATGACTACAACCAAAACAAAGTTCAAAGTACATCCATGTGAGAATTGGCATGATGAAGAAGTCCTCCCTAGCTAAGAGGGAGTGTTGATGATTGGAACTATGTGAGACATTCTCCAGCTTACAAACCTGAGAGAAATCCCCTTAGAGGGGTGTGTGGTTCCTATCTAAGACAGAGATGGAATGTAAAGATGGCCTCCTCCTTACATCGAGTTGAGAATAACTCCAAATGATTCTCTCATGTAACGCAGTGAGAAAGGAGATCTACAGAGTTGGACATGCCTATGGATGAGCACAAGGTGAACGTATGAAATCCCAAAGTGTTGGCTACATCGTCATGAGAACAAAAATGAAGATGATGTATTAGCCTCCTCTGAGTAGAAGAGTTGATGAGAAAATATAGATGACTCTCCTGTGTAATGCAGTGGGAAAGAAGATCTGTTGAGTGGACATGCCTGTGGACGAGCACATGTGAACATAATCCTAGTGGTTGAGCACTAGTGAAGAAGTGGTTCTTCTTTGTAATGCAGTGAGCCAAAGATATGGAAATCCATATGTTGGACATATTTTCATTGATGTCAACAGTCAATGTTATTATGATGTGATTATTTGTTGTGATGATGAATTATCATTGTGATTTATCATAGATGAAATTGTCATTGATGTCAATAGTATATCAGTTAGCATAAAATGTCAAACAATATGCAGAGATAAAAAACACAAGCTCGGGAGGAGGAGCAAATGATATGTAGAGATCAAAGCTCAGAAGGAAGCGTAAGCTTAGGAGGAGGAGCGAAAAATATGCAGATATCAAAGCTTGGAAGGAAAAGTGAAAGCTCAAGGTGAGAAGCCTCAACAATCGTCCAACCAAGAAATTGACCGTGTTGATCGTCTCATATTATGGACGTCGGTCATATGAGTGACCGTGGGCTTGAGGAACGTTAGAGGATTGTGACCGTTGGATCTGAAATCTAGATCAACGACAGGGATGAATTGTGGAGAGCGAAAGGAGAATTAAACGACTCTCTATTTCCAATCCCGCAATTTTTCAGGACCATCCGATCTTATAGCTTCGAATATCGACGATTGTGGTTGATCTAACAAATGATCAGATTAAGTCAAATTAATTCGTCACTGTCGGATGCGCAATCGCCAGATCAACAACAGGGATGAACTAAGGATATCGAAAGGAGAATTAAATATCATGTTATTTCCAATCCTGCAATTAGTCAGGACCGCCAGATCTTATAGCCTCGAAGATCGACGATTTTGGTTGACTCACCAACACTACACAACTTCAAATTGTGAAGTTTTGGTAACAAGTTAAATCACTCGCAAGTTGTGGTTCCACAACCATCCTCGATCATGGATATGATTCGAGAGTCTTCATAACCATTGGATCACTTTAAAGTGCAAGGATAGGATAAGCGAGACAAAAAGGGTTGAGAATTTGAATACCGAATACCCGACAACCGTTGGATCATTCTAAGTGGAAGGACAAGATAAGCTAGAAAAGAAACATCGTAGATAGATCGAGCCATCGATCTAAGAACATGATCAACGAACAACATTTAGTTTGGGTATAAAGTTGCGAGGAGGTTACTATTCGGGGAATCTCACTTCGGAAGAATTGGTGACTTGAAAATTTGAATTACCCAAAGTCCCGAAATCCGAAATAAATAAGGACCATCGGATCTGGAGAATATATTATGACCATTAGATCAAAGGGAACCACATTGGCAGACCATGTCAACAAGACCACGTTAGAAAATACACATGGCATAATCAGATGATGACAAGTGTCAAGAGGAAATTGGCCCATGCCATTTCAACACGTGACAACAGTAAGTTATGTCACTCCGGGAGATTTACTTTGGGAGTTTCACCACCAACAAATGTCAAAAGTCCCGATGTCCCGAAGGACAAAGTTTCGAAGTCACTCTCAGTCATCGATCTGAGATACATTTTGGGAGTTAGGAAAACCGGTAGATCCAGGAGAAGAACATGTGCCACACGAGGAGATCCATGTCAGCAAGGACACATGGCGCAATCAAACAATGAAAAGTGTCAAGTTGAATCGACATTTCAGGTACGTACAAATCACGAATCTGAGTGACATGTGGAAGCTACTCAACTTGTGACATGTCATCAAGTGACGTAAGTAAGCTACATCACTCCAGGAGTTTTACTTCGGGAGTTTTACCACCAACACTTGCCCAAAGTCCTGAAGTCTCGAAGTGGAAGTATTAACCGACAACAAGCCGTCCCCACCACTTATGACTTACTCAACAAGTGATCCCTCTGGAGTAAAATGGAGAAACGATTAGCCTAAAGTCTCGAAATCTCAAACAATGAAGTCCTAAAGTGGACATAAGTCATCCCATTTGAATATCACTTCGGGAGTATTCTCAAATGTTGATCATACTACAATGAAAGTTGAGACTTGAGTATTCCGAAGTCTGAAGACATGAAAGGATCACAACCGATGATCCAAAAGGGACACACATTAGTGGATTGTCATCTCTAGGAAAAAGGTGATAAAGATAAAGTTGATATTTGAAATCTTTGAAGTTCGGAGACCCGAAGGAGATCTCAACCGTTGATCGAGAAAGGGGACACCGAACTATTGATCTAGTTGCTTATTGAGAAGGACAGGTGTTTGCATATCATCAACTCCAAAATATTGACGTATGGAGGAAAGAAGGGTTTGAGAGTTGAAACTCTCGAAGCCAGGATAATGAAATAAATCACAGTCGTTGATTTAGGAAGGCTAGATCTGATCCTTAGAGCTTGAAAGAACAAATCTGAACCGTCAGTCCAGGAGGACCATCAAGATCGTGAGATCGATGGTCCCGTCACATTGTAGGGATTGAAGGTGCATGAACTTTAATAAGTTGAAGGAGGTTCGTAATAGAAACCATGGTTTTGAAGAAAAGACACATGGAGGCACGAGGTAAATTGCGGGGAAAAACATAGTTTGATTTCAAACCACCTTTGGCCGCACCTGCAATCACGTGGTCACATGAGGTCATCGTCGTTGGTCATATGGTAAAGAGATTTAAAAGGCATAATGCAATGTGTCACTTAAATTGATAAGCATGTGTTTCTATGCCTATGATCATATGAACATGGTTTGAAGGAAGCATTGATTTCTGTTATCATAGAGACGAAGGAAATCGATCCATACCTGTGATCTATTTATGAAAGTAAAGGGGATGCCAGGTTTAAAGTTGAAGACCCGAAACGATGATCTCTGGAGGTCCCAAATTTGTTGTAAATGGACAAGTTAGTTATAACTTGTTTCACAAGTTATCCCAATAACTTAAACAGTTTTTGAGCATAAGAAAGTATAAATACAACCATGATTGGTTCATTGGATGTGTTCTTGGGGAAGAAGATGGGCTTGTGGAAAATATAGGCTCACTGAGAAAGAGCGTCCTACGAAGAAAAATGAGGTGGATTTGGACCTCAGGTCTGTACGAATATCAAAGAGATGAAGAAGTGAAGAAGGCATGAATATCAGAGGGAAGATAAAGAAAAGAAGGCACGAATTTCAGACAGAAGATGAAGTGTGGTGATGAGCGTTTATGGTATACCTTTGATCATGAGATAGAGTTGATTCTATAATGGATCACTGCTACTAGAGTCGGTTGAACTACTATATGAACTCTAGTTGGATAGACAGTCTTCTATCAACAAGCTTGGTCTTGTGGCAAGCTGGGTCTTGTTTGAGAGTTGGTGCTCTCCTAAGAGTTGGTGCTCCTTACTTCAATTGGTGCTGAAACAAAATAGTTGGTGCTAGGAAAAACCTTTTTACTATATTCACATATATACATATAAATTATACAAAATCTTATACAAACATATAGTATCTCTTGTGTCCATTGTGATCATGATTTGATTGTTCTTAATCTATACAGTTAAGTTTTAACTGCTAACTTGCAAGAAGAAAAGTTATAAAATTCCACACACTAATTCACCCCCCCCTTTTAGTGTGGGTGATGTGTTCAACAATTGGTATCAGAGAATGTTCCTTCAACACAGTTTAAACACTGGAAGGTAGATTCTGAAGAAATGGGTGGACAAATAGCTCTCTCCGCAATTGAATCTCCCTTATTTGATGGAACAGATTATTCCTCATGGAGAGAAAATATGAAACAATATTTGAATTCAAAAGGATCTGAAGTTTGGAATTCAGTAGTAAGAAATCCCTGGGACTTAACTACATCGAAGAATCTATACAATACAATCCAAAAAAGAGTAAGGAAGAACAATGAAGTGGCATTGAAGATTCTTCTCAATGAATTATCAGATACCGTCAAGGAAAGCATAGGAATATGCACATCCACCAAGGACTTATGGTTGAAGTTAGAAGAGATGTATCAAAGCAAAAGAAAAGAAGAAGGAAGATGATGATCTTAGCAATCAAAAGCATATCCCGGAAATAAAATAAAAGCTCAAAGACAATGAAGAAATCATATCTGAGCAAAAGATTCAATTAGAAAACAAAGAAGAAGAGATCAAAAGATTGAAAACAGAAGTTACTGATCTAACAAAAGAAAAGGAAGAAGAGATCGAGAGACTAAAAAATGAAATTAGTCAAGCAAAAGAAGAAAAGAAGGAAGATGATGAACCAAGCAAAAACCTTGCAGACTTAAAAGAACTAAGGGAAAGCTATGTCAATATTAAAATCCAACTTGAAGAAGCCAAAAGAATGGAGGAGGTAGTGAGGAACCAACTGAACAAAAAGGAAGAATCATGTCATAAGCTGGAAGCAGAAATTGTGAATATGAGAAAGAAGGTTGATAAGTGAAACACCCAAATCAAGTTCTTGAACAACTCCATGACCCTGGATGAGATCTTGGATAGTTAGAGATCACCAAATGACAAATCCGATGTTAGATACAACAAGGAAGAAATTAATACTCCTAAGAAACCTGATGCAGGTCCTTCATTTGTAAAAGGTGAAAATAGGTATGACGCAGGTCCTTTATTTGTAAAGGATGAAGATAGGTCCGACACAACTCCTTCATTTGTAAAAAGTGAAAGAAGGTATGACTCAGGTCCTTCATGTTCAAGAAATAAAAGAAACACTACAAAATTTAGAAGATCATATCAAGGAAGACATCCAGAAGCTACTCATACACCTCAAAGCAAGTTTAGAAGGGAGACACCTTCATGGATGAATCAAAGAAGGTATGAGAGTGTTTTTAACGGTTAATGTTTTTATTGTAATGAATATGGTCATAAAGCCTTGGATTGTAGGCATCATGGAAGAAAACAAGTTGGTAGGTTCAAAAACAGTAGAAGATGTTGGAACTGCAATCATGTTGAACATATTGCTACACATTGTTACACTATGAGATGCTATAGTTGCGGTGGATATGGCTACAAAGACCATAACTGTTGGAACTCAAGAAAACAGTCAATGAGAAATGCTTCATACAGTACAAAAAAAGGAGTAAATGGAACATGGAAGAAAAATGAAGTTGCAGTAATAGAAGATCAGAGAAAAAAGTTCAAGAAACCAGGACACTCATAGATGTGGATAGTAAAGACTGAGCAAGTGAACATGAGTGAAGTTGATTGTTGCAAAAAGAATGTCATTCATGTGACAAACATAGTATAAACTTTCTCAGATGACTTTAGAGCATTTTACAGTAAAGAAGCATCTTGGATAAAGACGAATACATCTGGTTAGAGATCGATGAGAATCAATGGGAAGATCCAAGAGTTGTTTGAAAAATATGAGCTACAATTGCATAGTGTTCCAGTAGGACAACAACATCCACAAAAGCATGCTTCTGATGTACAAAATTATGTACATGACATCTTGTAGAGATAACAAGAGGAGAGACCTTGTCAGAAAGAGATACCCTTTTAGAAACAAAGGGGGAGAACAATCAAACATAGGGAGAGAAGAGTGATAGGGGGAGTCATTCAGTCATGACAAGAAAAGGATGATTGTAGGAAGAGTTACCCAAGTTCAGATTCTGGTCAGTAACATACAAATATTTACCACGGGAGGAGAAACCCTTTTCCATTGATGTCAAAGGGGGAGTGAAACTTCATAAGAGAAAAACATCATCATAGGGGGATTTTTGTATATGAAGTTAGTGGGTTTCCCTCAATGATAAAGGGGGAGATTGTTGGACATATTGTCATTGATGTCAATAGTCAATGCCATTATGATGTGATGATTTGTTGTTATGATGAATTATCATTTTGATTTATCATAGATGAAATTTTCATTGATGTCAACAGTATATCAGTTAGCAGAAAATGTCAAGCAATATGCAAAGATCAAAAGAGAAATCTTGGGAGGAGGAGTGAACGGTATGCAGAGATCAAAGCTCAGAAGGAAGCGTAAGCTCAGGAGGAGGAGCGAACGGTATGCAGAGATCATTGATCGGAAGGAAAAGTGTAAGCTCAGGGTGAGAAGCCTCAACAACTGTCCGATCAAGAAATTGACCGTGTTGATCGTCTCATATTACAGACATCGGTCATATGAGTGATCATGGGCTTGAGGACCATTGGAGGATTGTGACCGTCGGATCTACAATCCATATCTACGACATGGATGAATTGCAAAGAGCAAAAGGAGAATTAAACTACTCGCTATTTCCAATACCGCAATTAGTCAGGACCACCCGATCTTATAGCTTCAAATATTGACGATTGTGGTTGATCTAACAAATGATCAGATTAAGTCGGATTAAGTCATGACCGTCGGATGCGCAATAACTAGATCAACGACAGGGATGAATTACAGATATCAAAAGGAGAATTAAATATCGTGATATTTGCAATCCCGCAATTAGTCAGGACCGTTAGATCTTATAGCCTCGAAGATCGACGATTGTGGTTGACTCACCAACAATGCACAACTTCAAATTGCGGAGTTTTGGTAACAAGTTAAATCACTCACAAGTTGTGGTTCCGCAACCATCCTTGATCATGGATCTGCTTCGAGAGTCTTCATAACCATTGGATCACTTTAAAGTGGAAGGATAGGATAAGATGGACAAAAAGGGTTGAGAATTCGAATACTCGAATACCCTAAAACCGTTGGATCATTCTAAGTGGAAGGACAATATAAGCTAGAAAAGCAACATCGTAGATAGATCGAGCCATCGATCTAAGAACATGATCGATGAAAAACATTTAGTTTGGGTCTAAAGTTGCGAGGAGGTCATTGTTCGGGGAATCTCACTTTGGAAGAATTGGCGACTTGAAAATCCAAATTACCCGAAGTCCCGAAATTTGAAATAAATAAGGACCATCGGATCTGGAGAATATATGATGACCGTTAGATCAGAGAGAACCACGTTGGCAGACCATGTCAGCAAGACCACGTTAGCAAATAAACATGTCATAATCAGACGATGACAAGTGTCAAGAGGAAATTGGCCCATGCCGTGTCAACACGTGACGTCAGTAAGTTACGTCACTCCAAGAGATTTACTTCGGGAGTTTCACCACCAACAAATGTCAAAAGTCCCAAAGTTCTGAAGTCACTCTCAGTCGTCGATCTGAGATACATTTCAGGATTTAGGACAGCCATTAGATCCAGGAGAAGAACATGTGCCACATGAGTAGATCCACGTCAGCAAGGACATATGGCGCAATCAGACAATGACAAGTGTCAAGTTGAATCAACATTTCAGGTACATGCAAATCATGAATCTGAGTGACACGTGGCAGCTACTTGACTCGTGACACATCATCAAGTGACCTAATTAAGTTACATCACTCCAGGAGTTTTACTTCGGGAGTTTTACCACCAGCACTTGCCCAATGTCCCGAAATCCCGAATGCCGAAGTCTTGAAGTGGACATGAAACGTTTGATCTGAAGATCACTTCGGGAGCATTCTCGACTGTCAATCTACTACAGTGGAAGGATAGTGTAAGTGGAAGTATTAACCGATAGCAAGAAGTCTCCACCACTTATGACTTACTCAGAAGGTGATCACTCCGGAGGAAAATGGAGCAGTGATTAGCCTAAAGTCCCAAAGTCACGAAGTGGACATAAGTCATCCGATCTGAAGATCAGTTCGGGAGTATTCTCAACCGTTGATCATACTACAGTGAAAATTGAGACTTGAGAATTCTGAAGTCCAGAGATGTGAAAGGATCACAGTCATTGATATGAAAGGGACATGCGTCAGTGGATTGTCATCTCCAGGAAAAAGATGATAGAGATAAAGTTGAGATTTGAAATCTTCGAAGTCCAGAGACCCGAAGGAGATCTCGACCATTGATCAAGAAAGGGGACATAGGACCATTGATCTAGTTGTTGATTGAGAAGGACATGTGTCTGCAGATCATTGACTCTGAAATATTGATGTACGGAGGAAATAAGGGCTTGAGAGTTGAAACTCCCGAAGCCCGGATCACGAAATAAATCACAGTCGTTGATTTAGGAAGGCTAGATCTGATCCACAGATCTTGAAAGAACAAATATGAACCGTCAGTCCAGGAGCGTCGTTAAGATTGTGAGATCGACGGTCCCGTCACATTGCGGGGATTGAAGGTGCGCGAACTTTAATAAGTTGAGGGCGGGCCACAATCAACACCATGGTTTTGAAGAAAGGACATGTGGAGGCACGAGGTAAATTGCGGGGCAAAACATAGTTTGATTTCAAACCACATTTGGCCGCGCCCGCAATCGCATGGTTACATGAGGTCACCGTCATTGGTCATATGGTAAAGAGATTTAGAAGGCAGAATGTAATGTGTCTCTTAAATTGATAATCCCGTGGTTCTACGCCTATGATCATATGAGCATGGTTTGAAGGAAGTGTCAATTTTTGTTATCACAGAGAAGAAGGAAATCGATCCATACCTGTGATCGATTTATGAAAGTAAAGGGGATGCCAGGTTTAAAGTTGAATACCCAAAACAATGATCTCTGGTGGTCCCAAATTTGTTGTAAATGGACAAGTTAGTTATAACTTGTTGCAAAAGTCAGCCCAATAACTTAAACAAGTTTTGAGCATAAGAAAGTATAAATACAACCATGATTGGTTCACTGGATGTGTGCTTGGGGAAGAAGACGGGCTTGTGGAAAAGATAGGCTCACTGAGAAAAAGAATCCTGTGGAGAAAAATGAGGCAGAGCTGGACCTGAGGTCCGTGCGAATATCAGAGAGATGAAGAAGTGAAGAAGGCGCGAATATCAAAGGGAAGATAAAGCAAAGAAGGCATGAATTTCAGACAGAAGATGAAGCGCGATGATGAGCGTTTATGGTATACCTCTGATCATGAGATAGAGTTGATTCTATAATGGATCACTGCTACTAGAGTCGGTTGAAATACTTTATGAACTCTAGTTGGATATATTGTGTTCTATCATCAAGTTGGGTCTTGTGGCAAGATGGGTCTTGCGTGAGAGTTGGTTCTCTCTTGAGAGTTGGTGCTCTCCTAGGAGTTGGTGCTGAAACAAAATAGTTGGTGCTGGGAAAAACCTTATTACTATATTCATATATATAGATATAAATTATACAAAATCTTATACAAACATCTGGTATCTCTTGTGTCCATTGTGATTATGATTTGATTGTTCTTAATATGTACAATTATGTTTTAATTGCTAACTTGTAAGAAAAAAAGTTATAAAAGTCCACACACTAATTCAACCCCCCCTCTTAGTGTGGGTTATGTGTTGATCCAGATTTATGTAGGAACACAATGAAATACATAAATACACATAAACACAGAGATGCAGTGGAAATAAGACTTCATTTCATTAATAACAAATGACTGAAATATGCTTACAGACAGAATGGAAATAAACTAGCTAGGGCGCTAGTAGCTTATCTCTGAGAAGAGATGTGATGGTTACTGGCCTCTAAACTGTGTTACAATGAGGCTCGAAGGCCTATTATTATTGAGAAACAATGGAAAACCCTAAACATCCAAAGACCTAACCCTAGGAGATGAAACGCCAAGATCTATGGACCCCGTTTGGGTAAGTTGGTACATCAACTTCCCGGGGACATAACTTTGGCATACGATCTCCATTTGACGCGTTCTATACCTCGTTAGAAATATCTATCCGAGGAATACAAATTTTGGGTGAGAAACATTGATTTATAAACCATGTTGCTCCCCGTTTTCCCAAAAAAACGTCATTTAAGGCCTCAAAACGGCTCCGGAAGTTCAAGACCCGAAAAACTGCTAACAATAGTAAACTGTGTGGAAACTGAAAAATTGAAAGAAGCAATGGTGGGGGTCCAAGTGGAATAGGTGGGTGGCCACCAATATCCACCTGGATCATTCCTCCCCCCTTAGGAAGCAATGGTCCCCATTGCGTTGAGTTCCTCCATGAGATGAGGAAACT
>ML787526.1:441986-452687 GCA_009831015.1 Picea engelmannii | reverse complement strand
GGGCCTCATGGGAAAGTTGATGGTCTTTGTGGGCTTGTGTGGGGGTGCCACACCCACAAAGAGGAACAAAATATTCTAATTAATTGTTGAGTTTAGAAGGGGTGCCTAAACTCACTCATTAGACTTGTATATAAAGGAGAGAGGTCATTATTACATTTGCTCATTATGAAAGGATGGAGTTAACATAAGTGAGTGAGCACTTTTGCTAGGAGGCTTGGTGATTTCAAAAAAGGAAAATTTTGCAATGGTGGAGAATCTGGCCTAGGAGAGAGGAAGCCGCAGAGAGAGAATCATACGGAGGTGTCTGTACAAGTTTTCTATACATGTATGGAGGTTGCAGTGGGAGTAATCACATATGTAGATGGATTGCAATGGGAACAATCGCATATGTATGCAGGTTGTAGTGAGGCATAATCATGTATACACGGGTTGTAGTGAGGCACAGTGATGTATGTATGCGTTTTGAAGTAAGATGAATTGCATTATCCGTACAAGGTTTTCTAGGAAGAGGCAGGTCCATACAGGATGACGTCAACAATAATACAGGTGATGTCAGTGGATTGTACTGGTGGTCTGCAGTAGATTTGTGGGAAAAGGAAATTTCCATGGATTTGTTGAGGTTTAGTTTTCTAATAATTTGTGTTATTGGAGGAGAATATTATGCTCATATTTTGGTGGATTTGTGTTTGCTAGGAGGGTTGGTTTTTCCCTCAGAATTTGTGAAATTAACAAGGTACAAAATATAAATTTATGTCTCATATACATGTTGATGATTCATCTTTGATCTTGTTGTTTCCGCTGCATATATTTTCAATCAATAATTTTTAGTGTAAAATTGTTTAGTGATAACAACTAGGGTTTATTGTTAGCTCACTAGGAAGTAATTTTAAGATCTGAAAATTAGTCACATAGAGTTGCATTGGAAAATTGGCATGGAATCAGATCTTGGGATTTGAAGAGAAGGGGATCATATTGACACACATTATTGGATACAACACTAGAAGAGTGTTGTTCTTGTTCTTATTCTTGTTCTGGGCAGGTCAAAATGGAGAACGCATTAAAGCTTAAGGATAGGTTGTAAGGAGAAACCAACTTTTGGGCTTGGAAGGAAAGGGTTCTTCTTTTGTTGGAAGAAAATGACCTCAAGGAGTATGTTGAGAGTGTGTTTGAAACTCCTACCAATCCATAGGAATTGACAACACAAAACAAGAAAGAAGTGAAGGCCAAGTAGGTGTTGCTAGACTCTGTGAAGGATCACTTGATTCCTCACATTGTTGAGAAGACATATTCTAAGGAGATGTATGATTCTTTGGTGGGTCTATACCAAAACAATAATATAGGCATGATGCTGCATTTGAAGCACCAACTTCAAATTGTTCGGATGACCAATGAGGAAACAATTGTCAACTACCTTATGAACATCACTCAGATCCAAGATCAACTTGCAATTATTAGCGAGACAGTGCATGATGTTGAGTTGGTGAATGCAACATTGAGTGGTATTCCTAGGTATTGGGAACCATTTTTGCATGGGATCTATGCATGAGAAAATTTACCATACTTCGATATACTATGGACTAATTGTATTTAAGAGGAGACTTGGTTGGTGTCCAGGGATGATATGGATGATATTGTGAAGAGTAGTAGTAATGAGAACCATGACCTTGCAGCCTACACTAGGAAGGGAAAAAAGAGGTTCTCCATGAGGAAGAGGTTCTCCAAGTAGAAGGGCTTCTCCTGAGAGAGAAGCATCTCCAGAGCCGATACAAAAGAAGGATCTTAGTAAGATCAGAAGTTTTGAGTGTCATGACTTTGGGCACTATGCTTCATATTGTCCAGACCAGAGGGGACGAAGAAGAAGGTAGAAAGCATAAAAAACAAAGGTTGATGAGGTTGCAGATAAGGTCCCGAGGGAGATATTGTTGGTCTCCTCCCTTTCAAGTACAGTCTCCAACAAGGAGACCTAGTTGGTTCATACCCGAGCATCTTTCCATATGTCAGGTGCTAGAGAGTTATTTGAAAACTTCATGGAGATTGGATCAGACTTGTGTGTAGAGCTTGGTATGGGAACCAAGCATGTAGTATGAGGATCTAGTACAATATTGTTCATACTCGAGTCAAGTGAGATGTTGAGGGTGTCAAATGTCTTATGGGTACCAGAACTCAGGAGGAGTGTTCTCTTAGTTTAGAAGATTGAGAGGAAGGGCCACCACATATTATTTCAAGATGGATAGGTGTTGTTTGTGCTGAGATGAGATAGCTTCATATCAACAATGGTTCTTGGAGTTATGGAGGGAAACATATATAGACTAAGGGGATAGCCTATGAGAGTTGTGTCCAATAGTAGTAGAGAGACAAATGAGGAGGAGCATGTAGCTCCACTAGTGGTGAGGTAGGTGGAACCACCAGTAGGAAAGGTTCAGAGGGAGTACGTAGTTGCACCAGTGTTGAGGTAGGTGGCCCCACCAGTACCATAGGTTCATATGGAGCAGGTAGCCCCACAAGTAGTGTTGGCTCAGAGGGAGCCAGAGTTCAGAGGGAGTCAACCCTAAAGATCTAGTATGGAGGAGAAGCCTCCCAGGATTGTTCAAAGGAGATTAGACTTCATAGGAGGTCAACAAGTTCAGAGGGAGCATATGTCTCTAGAGATTGTATAGACTTAGAGGTAATCAAGTTTCAAAGGGAGCATGCAGAATCAAAGGGATCCAAATATTAGAGAGAGTTAGTTGGATCACATGGAGAGTCATCCATTAAGAGGGAGTTCCCCCTCAAGTTTAAGTGGGAGAAAGGAATCTTCCAGGACTGATAGGAAAGTTTCATGGGTGGAGGAGGCCATACAGGAGGTTCAAAGGCAGGAGGCTTCTAGGAGGTGTGTGCCATCCATGGAGGATCCATTTGTTTCAAAAGGTGTTTCTACAGTGACAGAGAAAGAAAACAGTCAGGAAAACTAGGGAGTAAGATTTGCTTCAGTCATAAAGGGAGCATCAAGTGAGGCAGATTGGATAGTAGGATTTTTTTTAGTGACCGAGAATGCATCCAGTCAGGAGGACCGGAGAGAGGGATTTGATTCATTGACAGAGGGAGAAACCATTCATGTGGATTGGAATGCAATTGTGTTAGAGGAGACATAGTCACTTCCAATGTGGGAGACAAAGGTACATCCAGATAATGGTGAATGAGATACATCCCTTGATAAGAGGGAGTGTTGATGATATTGTATCTTTTGGAGGTATTCCCACAAGAGGCCAAGAGGTTAGTAATGTGGGAATCTTCGTTGGCACTATATTAGCCTTTCATTTTAGTGAAATTGGCCTAGAAATGAGGATAAGGCCTCATGGGAAAGTTGATGGGATTTTTGGGCTTGTGTGGGGGAGCCACACCCACAAAGAGGAATAAAATATTCTAATTAATTGTTGAGTTTAAAAGGGGTTCCTAAACTCACTCATTATACTTGTGTGTATAGGAGAGAGGTCATTGTGACATTTTCTCATTGTGAAAGGATGGAATTAGGATAAGTCAGTGATAACTTGTGCTAGGAGGCTTGGCAATTTCATCAAAGAGAAATTATGTAATGGTGGAAAATCTGGCCTAGGAGAGAGGAAGCCACATAGAGTGAATCGTAAAGAGGTGTCTTCACAAGTTTTTTGTACATGTATGAGGTTTGCAGTGGGAGGAATTGTGTATGTACATGGTTTGTAGTGGGCACGATCACATATGTACTTAGGTTGCAGTGAGGAACAATCACGTATGTACGCAGGTTGCAGTAAGGTGAATAATGTATAACCATACAAGTTTTTCTGGGCAGGGGCAGGTCCGTACAGGACAACGTCAACAACAATAGAAGTGACATCAGTAGGTTGTATAGGTGGTCTGCAACATATTTGTTGCCATAGGAAATTTCCAGGGATTTGTTAAGGTTTTGTTTTATGCTATTTTTTTATATTGGAGGAAAAGGTTGTCCTCATACTTTGGTGGATTTGTATTTATGGTAGGGTTAGTTTTTCCTTTGGAATTTATGAAATTAACAAGGTTACAGAACATAAATTTATGTGTCAAATATGTGTTGATGATTCATCTCTAATCTTTTTATTTCTGCCACATATATTTTTAGTCAATAATTTTCAGTGTAAAATTGTTTAGTGATAACAACTAGGTTTTACTGTTAACTCTCTAGAAAGCAATTTTCAGATCTGAAAATTAGTCACATAGATTTGCACGTGAAAATTGACAAATCCTTGGATTGTTGGAAGACCAAAAAATAAATTGGGGCTAATTGGGCATGTCTAGTTCCATACCTATGTGATTGAATCCACTCATTTGTTCTTAATTTCGAAGAATGCATTAGTGATAAATAACACTAAACAATTAGTAATTGTTTGGTTTGGAGAAAAAATGATGGATTACATAGAGGGAGATCAATGGAGAAGAGAAATGTGCAACATTTCATGTGTAGTTTTATTATTAGGGGTGCTTTGTCACAAATGACCATGATTTCATCTACCAATGTAGATCATTTTTCCATATTCATTCATGCGGTTTGAAAGAGTCTTTGGAATATAACTCCAACATTTTCATGCATGCCTAAGATCACATTCTTGGATTAATATCAACGATCCATAATCACTTGCACATTTGGAAGAGACTTGGGTTGAGAGGTACATGTTTTTCCATAAATGGTTGGGATGATGACATCCACAAGTCCAAACTAATATCCCACTACCACTCACAAAGGTTAGAAGAGGCTTGAGAGGAAATTATTTTTCCATGGATGATTGAGATCACACCCATGAATCTAGACAAACAATTGACAATCACTCATGTATTTAGTAAGAGGATTGAGTGGAGGAGTTCTATTTTTTTGCTAATAGCTAGGATCTCACCCCATGATCTAGGTCAATGGCTCAAATCCCATTAACATGTTCTCCCCTTATAGTGTAAAATATTGTGGTTGGCGACTAAGGAAAGGAGGGTCCTGATATACCATCAACATAGGAAACTCTTCCACATCGAAGGCCTAGGATCACATTAATGCCTAAGGCATATGTAGAGGTGAATAGAATACCATGCAAAGGTTGTTGTGTGTGACATGAATTACACACAAGGAGGATTATGAGTTCTCTTTGACCCACATAATAAGTGATGATACATGAATATAAGGATTAGTGTACTACCTAGATACTTCCTCATCCACAAAGTAAAATATGTCACATCCATGGGGCTCTGAGTCAACAAAAAAACATGAAAAATCAAATAAATTCATTACAAAATTTCTATCACATTAAACCCTAACAACCTTTCCTCAGAATTTGAAGACACCTTCGAAAAGTTTCCTTGAGTTGATACTAGAAAATGGGGAAAGAATTTATGTTGTATTGATAGCCAAGTTTTTAGGAAATAGCTAGGGGAGCCTATTCAATGTTGTGAATGTGGACAAGAACGCCTGTACATGCGATTTCCCTCATCATAAGGACAATATTGGGATTGTTCACAAAATCTAGGAGGCCAGAACTATAAATGATGTGGCATGGACTATTACTCATATTTATGCCACATTAGAAGACTGCCAAGAAAATCACTTATCAATCATTGGTTGAAGTTCAATGTAATATTGTTAAGTAATCTATTTCCATTGTGATTGATTTAGGATCTAGTCACAATTATATTACTCCTAAATTTGTTGAAACTTGTGCTCTTAATAAGTGCAAGTATAATAATTTATTGCTAGTTGAGATAGCTACTTGAAGCAAGAGAAATTTTAGTGAAAAATTGGAGCGCTATCCATCAAAGTTAAATGGACTATTTTCATAGGAAAATTTTAATATGTTTCCACTTGGTTCCTATGATGCCCTCATTGGTTGGAATCATAGTGAGTTAAATTTGATTGCTCCAATAATACTTTTGGTTGCATTGATGAATATGAAAACTTGAGAATATTACGAGGCATTTCGAAGGAAATATCTATTAGGAAAAATTCAACCTCGTAGTTCAATAAATGTTTTGAGGATTATAATTTTATGCATACCACATGTTGAAACCAAGAGAAGATAAATGTTTAAAGATATCAGTGATATATTTTTGGATGCAGTGTCTATCAATTTTCACATGCAACTCTATGTGACTAGTTTCAGATCTGAAAATTGCTTCCTACTGATCTAACAGTAAAATACTAGTTGTTATCACTAAACAACTTTAAACTGAAATTATTGACTGAAAACATATGCAGTGGAAACAACAAGATCAAAGATGAATCATCAATACACATGAGACACAATTTCAGTTCTGTAATCGTGTTATCATCATAAATGTTGAGGGAAAAACCAGCCCTCCGAGCCAATATAATATCACCAAAACATGAGGACAACCTTGTCCTCCAAAGTCACCAAAACTGAGAACAACCTTGTTCTCAAATAACCATAAAAATAAGAAATTCAAACCTCAGAAATCTCTAGAAATATCCTTTGCACACAAATCTATTGTAGACCACCTGTACAACTTACTGACGTCATCTGTCAGCCTATATGGATCTGTACATGCCCAAAAAATTTAGATATGCGATTCACCAACTTGGAACCAGTGGATATATGTTTTTTTCTCCACTGCAAATCGTTTATACCCTATACGTGATTCGTCTATTTGTAACTTGCATATATATGCGCTTCGTCCTCTTGCAAAATGAATATGGTAGAAAAAATTCTCTCCAAACATGCGACCTTCTTCGCTTCTTTCTCTTCTGCTAGATTCTCCACCTAGAAGACTTCCCCTTTGTTGACATCACCAATCCTCCTAGCACAAGTGCATACTCATTTCTAGCTCCATAAAGTCTCCATACTTTCTCTACATGATATGAAATGTCACAATGACTTCTCTCCTTTATATACAATCCTTATGGGTCACCATAGAAGCCCCTACACAAGTTAAAATCGAATTAGGATTTCCTTGTGGGTGCGAAGCCCCAACACAATCCCACAAAGCCCATCACCAAACCCATGAATCCCCCACTCAAATCCAAGGGGGTTTTCACCAAACTGAAAGTGTGATGTGGTTCCTACGATGATTCCCACATGCCCAACACCTAGGGTCATGTGTGAATACTTTCCCGAAGCTACAAAAATAAACACTCCCTCTTAGAAAGGAAGGTATTATCACCACACTCCACAAGTGGGAATATCTCCTGATGCTACAAAAGCATCAACACTCCCTCTTAGCGAGGGAGGCATTCCATACTCCATCATCAACTAGAATTATCTTTGTCTCCTGTACTGGATCTTATTCCACATATGATCTCCAATCCATTTGATTGGTTGCTCCCTTTGTTACCTAAGAAAACAATTCTCTTCATTCCTCCTGATTGACTACATCCTCGGTCACTGAAGAAAATCATGTTGTCTGACATGATCCCATCCTAGAATACATCATGCTTCTAGAAGCCTCTTGCCTCTAAAACTCATGTCTAGACATATAAACCCTTGAAACCCTCTTGATAGTCTTGGAAGATTCCTCTCTCCTGTATGGATCGAAAGGTTTTCTCCCACTGAGTGACTGAATCTTCCTCTAAAGTTGGACTCCCACTAAGCCTCCCGACTCCCTCTAAATTCAGACTCCCTTTGAGCCTCTTGACTCCCTATGAATTCAAACTCCTTCTAAGTCCACACAACCTTGGAGCTACCTTCTCTCTATCCAATTTTCTCTGCACAGTCCTAGGAGGTTTCTCCTAGCTACTGGATCCTAAGGGTTGACTCCTTCTAACTATAGCTCCATTTGGGGGGCCACCTACCTTACAACTCATTGAGCTACCTTCTCCCTCCGTACCTGTGCTACTGGTGGGGTCACCTACCTCACCACTGGTGGAGCTACATGATTCTCATCATCTGTCTCTCTACTCTTGTTGGTCACAACACACACATGATAGACTTGCTAGATCCTTTAGGCACAAAAAACACCTGTCTAACTAAAAATAATACGTGGTACCCATTTATCTTAATCTATGAGATTAAGAGAACAATCCTCCTGAGTTGTGGAACCAATAACACATTTGAAACCCTCAACACCTCTCATGACTCCAATTGGAATGATATTGTACCAGATCCTTGTATTGCATGCTTGGCTCCACACACAAGTTTGAGACAATCTCTGTGAAAGTGTCGAACAACTCTCTAACCCCTGTCATATGGAAATATGCTCTGCTATCCACCGACTAAGTCTCAATGCTAGAGATTGTACCTGAAATGGCGAAGACCAATAATATCTCCCTATGGAATCTGACTACAACCTCATTAACCTCTATTGTTGATGCCTTTCCGCTTCCCCTCCGGTGTAGACACTATGAAGAAAAATGACCATATTCATGACACAAACCATATGTATCCTCTATGGACACCAATCGTGTCTCCTCCTAAATACAATCAATCTATATCCTCTCAAACCCTGACAACATCTCATGTGCCCAGATCCCTTGCAAAAAGGGTTCCCAAAACCTGGGATGACCAACTCAACATCTAATAACACCTGTCCATCTCAGAACAACACTACATAGTCCTACTCCTCAATCCCTAAGGCCAAGAAAAAACTCCTAACACCCATATCACATTTTACACTCGCAACACACCCCTTGACTCCATATGGAATGCCATTGCTCCAGATCCCTGTACTACATTCTTGGTCCTCCTACCAAGCTCCTCATACATACCTGATTCAAACACTATGAATGTCATAAAAAAATCATGCTCCTTAGTCATGTGATGACGCCTCCCACTGTATAAGAACCATGCAATCCTCCAAGGCAAGCATCATGCTTCCCAAAGTCATGACCATCCAATGAACTTCTACCCAAGTCCATCATCCAAGTCACCAAAAAACTCTTTGTGTCTGCACATGATACCACTAATCCCGTGTTCTCATAAGAACAACCCCAAGATGTGGTTGGACACTTACTTTATTCCACTGTAGACCACCGAAACAAATATCAACAAGTGTCCTCATCCTCCCGGGCCAAATACCTCATACATCATCATACCTAGACAATGTGGAACTCTTCTTCCCAATGAAGACTCTATCTCTTCAACCTGTGATATACACAAAACTATCTTGTTCGTGCCAAAGAATCTGAGCTGCACCCATCACAACTCACTATGACAAGTCACTGAAATACCATGACAACTCACTATGATATGGGCTCTCTGCCAATCCACCAAAACTCCCAACCTGCCACACCAACAAAATGCAATAGTCCACAAGTACTTCTCATATGTACAATATTCTCCATGTATCAAACCAAAGACCATCTAACCTGCTGCCACCTGCAATCATCAATGTAGATCCTTCTCCGAGCTAACTCCTCATCTCCCTCAGAGTTGTCACCTGTGACCTACCTAGAACAAGAATACGAACAAGAAAAACATTCCTCCATTGTTGTATCGAATAATGTGTCTCAATATGATCCCATTCTCTTCAAATACTTCAGAAAATCATCCTCATTTGGATACCTGTAATTCAGATGATCCATTCAAATTTAAGACGCTGCTTTCAAAACAAAAACGTAAATTTTTTTTTATAAAAAAATTGCTTACTCGATTGGTGGGCAGAATTGTGAATAGCGTTTACGAGAGAAATCCCACAGCTCCTTAAGAGTGAGATCTTGAGCAGAGCATATATATCGACCTTTTGCAGATGGGTGCTCCATCAAGAATATGTAGGCATTACATAAATCGTCGGTGTGGACTAATGCAATGGAGCCCATGAGCCACTGGAACTCCTTTAACCATTCATAACATTCTTGACTTCCTGTTGAATTTGCAACTCACTGTAAGACCATGAATGTTTGGTTGGCAAGTAAAGTTGGATTATATTATGCCAAAAGGAGACTGAGCAGACCTAGAAAGCAAGGGCGTTGTTTAAGCAGACCAATCAACTTTTCTTAAAATCTAATAAAACTAGCACAGCCGCATCGCAGTTTGTGAACGCCCAAAAGCTAGTAAGATGAAACTAATTTCTTAATCATATTAAGTAAATGTTAAAAGGTAAATAGGCTAACATAAGCTTTTAAAAATGTTAAAAAGTTCTGAACAATTTGTGAAGAAGGAAGGAGGGGGGGGGCTGCACTAACTGTCTCCTTGAACTAAGGGGAGGAGCGACAACTGTATCTTTGAACTAGGAGGAGTGACAACTGAAGGTGCTTGATCGACTCACTGTATTGACTGACCATACTGAAGGTGCTATAATTTACTGTCATCCTGGAGGGTAATTGATTTACCCTAGCTTTAGCATTTTCACATTGATAATCATACGATTGAAATTTATAGTTAAAAGATCATTAAATATGCCCATTATCAATAAGTATACACACTTAATAACAATTTATAGTTTTTATGGAATTCAGTAGGTTTCAGATTTGTACACACCCAAAACGTTTTAAGAACTAAAACATGATCATGGTGAAACTATGAGCAGATCCATGACTTTACAAAATCGGAATCCATTTCATCGCCAAAAACTAGGGTTTTGTGGACAGTTGGATGAAAATCATATAACAGGAGCAGACCACATGGCAAACGTTAAGAAGCCGCGAGACTTGTTATAAATGCAGTTGGGGATTTCTGATGTAACATGTTTTCTGTCTAGAATCTTACAAAACATTATGATATAACTGTATACCTGTGATCAGTCCTAACGCTTCTTCAATGCTAGCCGGAAGGGTAGCTGTAA
>ML787526.1:428425-438919 GCA_009831015.1 Picea engelmannii | reverse complement strand
AAGCTAGATTTTTGTAGGCGGTTACAAAAGTTGGGCATGTTAAGTATCCTTCACCCATTATGTTTTTGTTGCTCATTTGACGCTTGAGAGCCAATTAAAAATTATGCCTACTATTTAATATTAGAAAACATTAAATAGATTGGGCTCTTTCTCCCTACATTGAAGAGAATTGGAAGGGAAGAGTATCCCTAAAGGACTACTCAGAAGAGAAAACAAATATTTTTTTTGTGTTGTATAGGATAGTAGAAAAGAGAGTGTCAAGGCTATTTGATGGCTAGATTAGATGCCCATAGTTCTTTGTAATGAGTAGAACGACTAAGTATGAGAGAAAATGGGTTGGGTTGAGTGAGGTAAAAGCTTGTATCCTAAGTTATTTTCCCTTGTGGCTTCATAGAACATCTTGGGGGTGGTATCTACACTGGATGCCTATGGTTTGATGGAAAATTTCTTGTACACAACTAGTTTCTTGGACTATTATTTGCCAAAATATATGTGTGTTACCTTTGCCTATGAATTATCCAAGTTAATTCCGTTTTTTGTTATGGAAATATATTCATTTTGATTATTGTGTGGGATTATTCTTAAATTTGTTCATGGGAATTTGGTTTCCTAAATTCTTTTTATTCTACTGCATTTTAATTATTTCACACTATGCATGCATTTTAATTGATTTGGGCCTCAATGGGAAACCTTCTATATTGAAATTATGATTAATGGGTTTTATAAGGGACACAACTTGAAAGGCTTGTTTCATGGCTACCGATCTATGGCTATGAGTGTTAAGTGGGGATGCCACAATGTGGTATTAGACCTCAAATTATATACTGGGACAAAGTTGGGTGGTTTTTGAGAAGGTCATGACAAGTTATGTGTGATTGGATTGAGAATCCAATTGATGATATTGTAACTTCGGGAGGTATTCCCACAAGAGGCCAACGTGTCATGCATGTGGGAATCTTCGTTGGCACCATATCAACCTTTCGTTTAAGTGAAACTGGCCTAGAAACGAGGTTAAGGCCTCATGGGAAAGTTGATGGTCTTTGTGGGCTTGTGTGGGGGTGCCACACCCACAAAGAGGAGCAAAATATTCTAATTAATTGTTGAGTTTAGAAGGGGTGCCTAAAATCACTCATTAGACTTGTATATAAAGGAGAGAGGTCATTATGATATTTGCTCATTATGAAAGGATGGAGTTAACATAAGTGAGTGAGCACTTGTTCTAGGAGGCTTGGTGATTTCAACAAAGGAAAATTTTGCAATGGTGGAGAATATGGCCTAGGAGAGAGGAAGCCACAGAGAGAGAATCATATGGAGGTGTCTGTACAAGTTTTCTATACATGTATGGAGGTTGCAGTGGGAGTAACAACATATGTAGATGGGTTGCAATGGGAACAATCACATATGTATGCAGGTTGTAGTGAGGCATAGTCATGTATACACGGGTTGCAGTGAGGCACAGTGATGTATGTATGCGTTTTGAAGTAAAATGAGTTGCATTATCCGTACAAGGTTTTCTAGGAAGAGGCGGGTCCATACAGGATGACGTCAACAATAATACAGGTGATGTCAGTGGATCATACAGGTGGTCTACAATAGATTTGTGGGAAAAGGAAATTTCCATGGATTTGTTGAGGTTTAGTTTTCTAATAATTTGTGTTATTGGAGGAGAATATTATCCTCATATTTTGGTGGATTTGTGTTTGCTAGGAGGGTTGTTTTTTCCCTTAGAATTTGTGAAATTAACAAGGTACAAAATATAAATTTATGTCTCATATATGTGTTGATGATTCGTCTTTGATCTTGTTGTTTCCGCTGCATATATTTTCAATCAATATTTTTTAGTGTAAAATTGTTCAGTGATAACAACTAGGGTTTATTGTTAGCTCACTAGGAAGTAATTTTAAGATCTGAAAATTAGTCACATAGAGTTGCATTGGAAAATTGACATGGAATCAGATCTTGGGATTTGAAGAGAAGGGGATCATATCGAGACACATTGTTGGATACAACACTGGAAGAGTGTTGTTCTTGTTCTTATTTTTGTTCTGGGCAGGTCAAAATGGAGAACGCATTAAATCTTAAGGATAGGTTGTAAGGAGAAACCAACTTCCGGGCTTGGAAGGAAAGGGTTCTTCTTTTGTTGGATGAAAATGACCTCAAGGAGTATGTTGAGAGTGTGGTTGCAACTCCTACCAATCCATATGAATTGACAACACAAAACAAGAAAGAAGTGAAGTCCAAGTAGGTGTTGCTAGACTCTGTGAAGGATCACTTGATTCCTCACATTGTTGAGAAGACATATTCTAAGGAGATGTATGATTCCTTGGTGGGTCTATACCAAAACAATAATATAGGCATGATGCTGCATTTGAAGCACCAACTTCAAATTGTCCGGATGACCAATGAGGAAATAGTTGTCAACTACCTTATGAACATCACTTAGATCCAAGATCAACTTGCAATTATTAGCAAGACAGTGCATGATGTTGAGTTGGTGAATGCAACATTGAGTGGTATTCCTAGGTATTGGGAACCATTTTTGCATGGGATCTATGCACGAGAAAATTTACCATACTTTGATATACTATGGACTAATTGTATTTAGGAGGAGACTTGGTTGGTGTCCAAGGATGATATGGATGATATTGTGAAGAGTAGTAATAATGAGAACCATGACCTTGCAACCTACACTAGGAAGGGAAAAAGAGGTTCTCCATGAGGAAGAGGTTCTCCAAGTAGAAGGGCTTCTCCCGAGAGAGAAGCATCTCCAGAGCCGATACAAAAGAAGGATCTTAGTAAGATCAGAAGTTTTGAGTGTCATGACTTTGGGCACTATGCTTCATATTGTCCACACCAGAGGGGATGAAGAAGAAGGTAGAAAGCATAAAAAACAAAGGTTGATGAGGTTGCAGACAGGGTCCTGAGGGAGATATTGTTGGTCTCCTCCCTTTCAAGTACAATCTCTAACAAGGAGACCTAGTTGGTTCATAACAGAGCATCTTTCCATATGTCAGGTGCTAGAGAGTTATTTGAAAACTTCATAGAGATTGGATCAGACTAGTGTGTAGAGCTTGGTATGGGAACCAAGCATGTAGTATGAGGATCTGGTACAGTATTGTTCATACTAGAGTCAAGTGAGATGTTGAGGGTGTCAAATGTCTTATGGGTACCAGAACTCAAGAGGAGTGTTCTCTCAGTTTAGAAGATTGATAGGAAGGGCCACCACATATTATTTCGAGATGGATAGGTGTTGTTTGTGCTGAGATGAGATAGCTTCATATCAACAATGGTTCTTGGAGTTATGGAGGGAAACCTATATAGACTAAGGGGATAGCCTATGAGAGTTGTGTCCAGTAGTAGTAGAGAGACAAATGAGGAGGAGCATGTAGCTCCACTAGTGGTGAGGTAGGTGGAACCACCAGTAGGAAAGGTTCAGAGGGAGCAGGTAGTTGCACCAGTGTTGAGGTAGGTGGCCCCACCAGTACCATAGAGGTTCATACAGAGCAAGTAGCCCCACAAGTAGTGTTGGCTCAGAGGGAGCCAGAGTTCAGAGGGAGTCAACCCTAAAGATCTAGTATGGAGGAGAAGCCTCCCAGGATTGTTCAAAGGAGATTAGAATTCATAGGAGGTCAGTAGGTTCAGAGGGAGCATATGTCTCTAGAGATTGTATAGATTTAGAGGTAATCAAGTTTCAGAGGGAGCATGCAGAATCAGAGGGATCCAAATCTTAGAGAGAGTTAGTTGGATCACATGGAGAGTCATCCATTAAGAGGGAGTTCCCCCTCAAGTTTATGTGGGAGAAAGGAATCTTCCAGGACTGATAGGAAAGTTTCATGGGTGGAGGAGGCCATACATGAGGTTCAAAGGCAGGATACTTCTAGGAGGTATGTGCCATCCATGGAGGATCCATTTGTTTCAAAAGTTTTTTCTACAGTGATAGAGAAAGAAAGCAGTCAGGAAAATTGGGGAGTAAGATTTGCTTCAGTCATAGAGGGAGCATCAAGTGAGGCAGATTTGATAGTAGGATTTTTTTTAGTGACTGAGGATGCATCCAGTCAGGAGGACCGGAGAGAGGGATTTGATTCATTGACAGAGGGAGCAACCATTCATGTGGATTGGAATGCAATTGTGTTAGAGGAGACATAGTCACTTCCAATGTGGGAGACAAAGGTACATCTAGATAATGGTGAATGAGATACATCCCTTGATAAGAGGGAGTGTTGATGATATTGTATCTTTTGTAGGTATTCCCACAAGAGGCCAAGAGGTTAGGAATGTGGGAATCTTCGTTGGCACTATATTAGCCTTTAATTTTAGTGAAATTGGCCTAGAAATGAGGCTAGGGCCTCATGGGAAAGTTGATGGGATTTTTGGGCTTGTGTGGGGGAGCCACACCCACAAAGAGGAATAAAATATTCTAATTAATTGTTGAGTTTATAAGGGGTTCCTAAACTCACTCATTATACTTGTGTGTATAGGAGAGAGGTCATTGTGACAATTTCTCATTGTGAAAGGATGGAATTAGGATAAGTCAGTGATAACTTGTGCTAGGAGGCTTGGCGATTTCATCAAAGAGAAATTATGTAATGGTGGAAAATCTGGCCTAGGAGAGAGGAAGCCACATAGAGTGAATCGTAAAGAGGTGTCTTCACAAGTTTTTTGTACATGTATGTGGGTTGCAGTGGGAGGAATTGTGTATGTACATGGTTTGTAGTGGGCACAATCATGTATGTACTTAGGTTGCAGTGAGGAACAATCACATATGTACGCAGGTTGCAGTAAGGTGAATCATGTATAACCATACAAGTTTTTCTGGGCAGGGGCAGGTCCATACAGGACGACGTCAACAACAATACACGTGACATCAGTAGGCTATATAGGTGGTCTGCAACATATTTTTTGGCATAGGAAATTTCTAGGGATTTGTTAAGGTTTTGTTTTATGCTATTTTTTGTTATTGGAGGAAAAGGTTGTCCTCATACTTTGGTGGATTTGTATTTATGGTAGGGTTAGTTTTTCCTTTGGAATTTATGAAATTAACAAGGTTACAAAACATAAATTTATGTCTCAAATATGTATTGATGATTCGTCTCTAATCTTTTTGTTTCTGCTACATATATTTTTAGTCAATAATTTTCAGTGTAAAATTGTTTAGTGATAACAACTAGGTTTTACTTATAACTCTCTAGAAAGCAATTTTCAGATCTGAAAATTAGTCACATAGATTTGCACGTGAAAATTGACAAATCCTTGGATTGTTGGAAGACCAAAAAATAAATTGGGGCTAATTGGGCATGTCTAGTTCCATACCTATGTGATTGAATCCACTCATTTGTTCTTAATTTCGAAGAATGCATTAGTGATAAATAACACTAAACAATTAGTAATTGTTTGGTTTGGAGAAAAAATGATGGATTACATAGAGGGAGATCAATGGAGAAGAGAAATGTGCAACATTTCATGTGTAGTTTTATTATTAGGGGTGCTTTGTCACAAATGACCATGATTTCATCTACCAATGTAGATCATTTTTCCATATTCATTCATGCGGTTTGAAAGAGTCTTTGGAATATAACTCCAACATTTTCATGCATGCCTAAGATCACATTCTTGGATTAATATCAACGATCCATAATCACTTGCACATTTGGAAGAGACTTGGGTTGAGAGGTACATGTTTTTCCATAAATGGTTGGGATGATGACATCCACAAGTCCAAACTAATATCCCACTACCACTCACAAAGGTTAGAAGAGGCTTGAGAGGAAATTATTTTTCCATGGATGATTGAGATCACACCCATGAATCTAGACAAACAATTGACAATCACTCATGTATTTAGTAAGAGGATTGAGTGGAGGAGTTCTATTTTTTTGCTAATAGCTAGGATCTCACCCCATGATCTAGGTCAATGGCTCAAATCCCATTAACATGTTCTCCCCTTATAGTGTAAAATATTGTGGTTGGCGACTAAGGAAAGGAGGGTCCTGATATACCATCAACATAGGAAACTCTTCCACATCGAAGGCCTAGGATCACATTAATGCCTAAGGCATATGTAGAGGTGAATAGAATACCATGCAAAGGTTGTTGTGTGTGACATGAATTACACACAAGGAGGATTATGAGTTCTCTTTGACCCACATAATAAGTGATGATACATGAATATAAGGATTAGTGTACTACCTAGATACTTCCTCATCCACAAAGTAAAATATGTCACATCCATGGGGCTCTGAGTCAACAAAAAAACATGAAAAATCAAATAAATTCATTACAAAATTTCTATCACATTAAACCCTAACAACCTTTCCTCAGAATTTGAAGACACCTTCGAAAAGTTTCCTTGAGTTGATACTAGAAAATGGGGAAAGAATTTATGTTGTATTGATAGCCAAGTTTTTAGGAAATAGCTAGGGGAGCCTATTCAATGTTGTGAATGTGGACAAGAACGCCTGTACATGCGATTTCCCTCATCATAAGGACAATATTGGGATTGTTCACAAAATCTAGGAGGCCAGAACTATAAATGATGTGGCATGGACTATTACTCATATTTATGCCACATTAGAAGACTGCCAAGAAAATCACTTATCAATCATTGGTTGAAGTTCAATGTAATATTGTTAAGTAATCTATTTCCATTGTGATTGATTTAGGATCTAGTCACAATTATATTACTCCTAAATTTGTTGAAACTTGTGCTCTTAATAAGTGCAAGTATAATAATTTATTGCTAGTTGAGATAGCTACTTGAAGCAAGAGAAATTTTAGTGAAAAATTGGAGCGCTATCCATCAAAGTTAAATGGACTATTTTCATAGGAAAATTTTAATATGTTTCCACTTGGTTCCTATGATGCCCTCATTGGTTGGAATCATAGTGAGTTAAATTTGATTGCTCCAATAATACTTTTGGTTGCATTGATGAATATGAAAACTTGAGAATATTACGAGGCATTTCGAAGGAAATATCTATTAGGAAAAATTCAACCTCGTAGTTCAATAAATGTTTTGAGGATTATAATTTTATGCATACCACATGTTGAAACCAAGAGAAGATAAATGTTTAAAGATATCAGTGATATATTTTTGGATGCAGTGTCTATCAATTTTCACATGCAACTCTATGTGACTAGTTTCAGATCTGAAAATTGCTTCCTACTGATCTAACAGTAAAATACTAGTTGTTATCACTAAACAACTTTAAACTGAAATTATTGACTGAAAACATATGCAGTGGAAACAACAAGATCAAAGATGAATCATCAATACACATGAGACACAATTTCAGTTCTGTAATCGTGTTATCATCATAAATGTTGAGGGAAAAACCAGCCCTCCGAGCCAATATAATATCACCAAAACATGAGGACAACCTTGTCCTCCAAAGTCACCAAAACTGAGAACAACCTTGTTCTCAAATAACCATAAAAATAAGAAATTCAAACCTCAGAAATCTCTAGAAATATCCTTTGCACACAAATCTATTGTAGACCACCTGTACAACTTACTGACGTCATCTGTCAGCCTATATGGATCTGTACATGCCCAAAAAATTTAGATATGCGATTCACCAACTTGGAACCAGTGGATATATGTTTTTTTCTCCACTGCAAATCGTTTATACCCTATACGTGATTCGTCTATTTGTAACTTGCATATATATGCGCTTCGTCCTCTTGCAAAATGAATATGGTAGAAAAAATTCTCTCCAAACATGCGACCTTCTTCGCTTCTTTCTCTTCTGCTAGATTCTCCACCTAGAAGACTTCCCCTTTGTTGACATCACCAATCCTCCTAGCACAAGTGCATACTCATTTCTAGCTCCATAAAGTCTCCATACTTTCTCTACATGATATGAAATGTCACAATGACTTCTCTCCTTTATATACAATCCTTATGGGTCACCATAGAAGCCCCTACACAAGTTAAAATCGAATTAGGATTTCCTTGTGGGTGCGAAGCCCCAACACAATCCCACAAAGCCCATCACCAAACCCATGAATCCCCCACTCAAATCCAAGGGGGTTTTCACCAAACTGAAAGTGTGATGTGGTTCCTACGATGATTCCCACATGCCCAACACCTAGGGTCATGTGTGAATACTTTCCCGAAGCTACAAAAATAAACACTCCCTCTTAGAAAGGAAGGTATTATCACCACACTCCACAAGTGGGAATATCTCCTGATGCTACAAAAGCATCAACACTCCCTCTTAGCGAGGGAGGCATTCCATACTCCATCATCAACTAGAATTATCTTTGTCTCCTGTACTGGATCTTATTCCACATATGATCTCCAATCCATTTGATTGGTTGCTCCCTTTGTTACCTAAGAAAACAATTCTCTTCATTCCTCCTGATTGACTACATCCTCGGTCACTGAAGAAAATCATGTTGTCTGACATGATCCCATCCTAGAATACATCATGCTTCTAGAAGCCTATTGCCTCTAAAACTCATGTCTAGACATATAAACCCTTGAAACCCTCTTGATAGTCTTGGAAGATTCCTCTCTCCTGTATGGATCGAAAGGTTTTCTCCCACTGGGTGACTGAATCTTCCTCTAAAGTTGGACTCCCACTAAGCCTCCTGACTCCCTCTAAATTCAGACACCCTTTGAGCCTCTTGACTCCCTATGAATTCAAACTCCTTCTAAGTCCACACAACCTTGGAGCTACCTTCTCTTTGTCCAATTTTCTTGCACAGTCCTAGGAGGTTTATCCTACCTACTGGATCCTAAGGGTTGACTCCTTCTGAACTATAGCTCCATTTGAGATGGTACGACTGGTGGGGCCACCTACCTCACAACTCATTGAGCTACCTTCTCCCTCCGTACCTGTGCTATTGGTGGGGTCACCTACCTCACCACTGGTGGAGCTACATGATTTTCATCATCTGTCTCTCTACTCTTGTTGGTCACAACACACACATGATAGACTTGCTTGATCCTCTGGGCATAAAAAACACTTGTCTAACTAAAAATAATACGTGGTACCCATTTATCTTAATCTATGAGATTAAGAGAACAATCCTCCTGAGTTGTGGAACCAATAACACATTTGAAACCCTCAACACCTCTCTTGACTCCAATTGGAATGATATTGTACCAGATCCTTGTACTGCATGCTTGGCTCCACACACAAGTTTGAGACAATCTCTGTGAAAGTGTCGAACAACTCTCTAGCCCCTGTCATATGGAAAGATGCTCTGCTATCCACCGACTAAGTCTCAATGCTGGAGATTGTACCTGAAATGGCGAAGACCAATAATATCTCCCTCTGGAATCTGACTGCAACCTCATTAACCTCTATTGTTGATGCCTTTCCGCTTCCCCTCTGGTGTAGACACTGTGAAGAAAAATGACCATATTCATGACACTCAAACCATATGTATCCTCTATGGACACCAATTGTGTCTCCTCCTAAATACAATCAATCTATATCCTCTCAAACCTTGACAACATCTCATGTGCCCAGATCCCTTGTAAAAAAGGTTTCCAAAACCTGGGATGACCAACTCAACATCCAATAACACTTGTCCATCTCGGAACAACACTACATAGTCCTACTCCTCAATCCCCAAGGCTGAGAAAAAACTCCTAGCACCCATATCACATTTTACACTCGCAACACACCCCTTGACTCCATATGGAATGCCATTGCTCTAGATCCCTGTACTACATTCTTGGTCCTCCTACCAAGCTCCTCGTACATATCTGATTCAAACACTACGAATATCATAAAAAAATCATGCTCCTTAGTCATGTGATGATGCCTCCCACTGTATAAGAACCATGCAATCCTCCAAGGCAAGCATCATGCTTCCCAAAGTCATGACCATCCAATGAGCTTCTACCCAAGTCCATCATCCAAGTCACCAAAAAACTCTTTGTGTCTACACATGATACCACTAATCCCGTGATCTCATAAGAACAATCCCAATATGTGGTTGGACACTTACTTTATTCCACTGTAGACCACCAAAACTCATCTCAACAAGTGTCCTCATCCTCCTGAGCCAAATGCCTCATACATCGTCATACCTAGATAATGTGGAACTCTTCTTCCCAATGAAGACTCTATCTCTTCAACCGGTGATATACATGAATGTTAAGGTCCTAACCCACACATAGGTAGATCAATGTATTCGGATGTAATAAAGGTCAATATTAATAAGACCTTTCAATAAGATAGAATAAGGTGGATGTAAGAAGACCTAATAGAAGCTTCCGCTTCTAGAAGGATCTTCCTCTAGATGCTTCCTTTTAGTATAAATAGGAGTCGAGGGTATGAGAACCCTAGCTTGGATATTATTGTAACAGAGCGCTTCTCAACTGGAGGTTGCCCCCTCGAAGAGGCCTGTGAACATTGCTATCTAATTCAAAGTGCTATTTCTGTTGCTATTTCGTATATCATTTCTGTGTATTGTGAAGATTATGCTGGATATTTTACTGTTATTCTATCATTTCTAGCATTTCATTTCTGTTCTGCA
>ML787526.1:338221-396730 GCA_009831015.1 Picea engelmannii | reverse complement strand
CATGGGAAGAACATGATGACCAATTTGAACACTTTGCACAACCAAAATCTCTTTGCTAACCTAGAGAAATGTGACTTCACTGGGAAGCACATATGGTACTTCATCATCATTGTTGATGAAATCAAATTCCATGTATATCCTGAGAAGGTATAGATCATCATAGAATGGTCCACCATGACCAACCTAACCAAGTTACATAATTTCTTGGGCTTAGTGAACTTCTACAAAAGGTTTGTGTTGGGATTATCCCATGTTGTACACCCTCTCCACTCTTTACTATGTGGTATTTCCACAAAGATCATGTTCAGAAGGGACACAATACAACATCAAGGCTATGAAGAATTCAAATGCAAACTGAACTCTTTTTTGGTCCTATAATTCCTTGATTTACATCATCCCTTTAAGACTCATACCTGAAATTATGCTCTCGATGTTATTTTCCTACAAAATGGGAATCTCTTTGCACACCACTTTAAAACTTTCAGTGATGCTATTAGAAATTACTCCATTTACATCAAAGAAATTTTATGTGATCATCCAAGTTGTTAATAAATGGAAACATTACATTCTTGGGAAGGAGACTCTTAAACACTCCAACCATAATCATTCATTGTGTGTGTATACATAAGCAAAATTTGAGGCATGAACCATTTGAAGTGGATAACCTATCTACAACAATTCCACTTGGTGATCAACATAATCATGGTGCATATAACTATGTCAATGGTTACTTATGTAGACCACCATTTCACGCATTGTTTCTATTCTAAACAATTATGAATATCAAACACACAATTTGTTGAAGCAATGCATAGTGGATCTAGTATTAAACCATATTTATGTAGATATTATCCAAGGATTATCATGACCAAATTTTCATTGTGTAAATTATTTTTCCACAGTAGAATCCTATGTTCCCCCACACATGAGTGCAACAAGATTATTTGGGAGGTACATTGCTCCAAGGAAGAGGATCGTTTTTTTGTCCATAAGACATTGATTATGTTACAAAAGTATTTTTGTTGGTTTCACTGTCACGTTGGAATGGAAAAATATATTAAGAGATGTGTTTCTTGTGTGAGAACAAAACTTACCAACATGAGGTGGGGGTTATATACACATCTATCCATTCCTTTGGACCCATGGGAATCAATCTATGTGGATTTTTTGTGAGGTTCCATTATCACATTCCACCACCATAATGAAATTTTTGGTCAATTGGTTCTTGAACATGGTGATATTTGTGAAATGAATAGGACGTTGTGAAACACTTTTTCACATATATTTGGTTATATTTAAGTCATACACGTCTATTTTCAATGAAAAATATACCAAATTCATTTCTATAATTAGGAATCTCTTTGGGATTCGCGTGACACAATTTTGGACACATCTACAATGTTCCATTATTAATTCAACAAAAGTTGTTAACCAAACTCTTATGCACTTGCTTCACATGTATAATCACAAGCATCCATGCACATATGATGAAAAACCTTGCTTCTAGTCACTAATTTTTATAACTTCCTTAATATAATGTGACACAATGTGGCCCATTTGAAATATGCATTGGATTTCAACCTATTGGTCAATGGCCATTTCCTATATGACACCTCCAATGGTGGGAAAATTTGTGTCTACATAGAAAATATGTTAACAAAGCAACACACTTCATTGAGCACATCCAAAATACTTAATGCAAGTAGATGAGATTCCATGAAAAGCCTTGCCAAAGTTCAAGAAGTGACATGACAAGGACTATGTATTCAACAACTTCTCAGTTGGCGACAATGTGTGGCTTCGTATTTAGAAAGAAAAAATCAAGGCCTCATATCTCAAGTGTATGCCACTACAATACATACCATATACCATCACTAAGTAGTGTCGTTATAAGGCATTCAAGCTCAAATTTCCTCCCTACCTTGGGGTGCATCAAATCTTCAATGTTGAGCTTATATGGCCTTATAGTCCTCCAATACCTTAGTAAAGTACAACACAGTGAAAGCATTCAATGGAGATCGATATGAAATTCAACTCACCAATGACTTATAATCAAGTCAATAATAAGATAATGTGCCATGCATGCCACAAGTATAGGGCATGCACCCTGTAACTCCTTGATAATGCACAATAAACATGGTGGTTTAAATAAACCATTTGAAATCCTTGTGAGGATTGGATGAGTTGCAGGTTGACTTCCATTACCTCTAAACCTACTTAAGGTGTATAATATAATTCCTATTTCCATTTTGCACTAGTATTTACTGGATAGATCCCATGAGATAAAAATACTAATTTCTATGTGACTGATGAAAGGTCATTCCAAAATTCAATGAAATACTTCAATAAAAAGAGTAATTTTAATATTAATGAACTACTTCAATGATATTTAAAAATTGGCCATATAAATTTAATATTTTTTTTTTGTTAGTGATGGACCCTCACAACATCATCCACGACGTGGGTACGATACCAGGTGTGATCGGCGTGAAAGGACTGATGCAACATCAGTTGTTGAAGAACACCCAGTAAATGAAGACATGGAGATTGATGAATTACTTAAGAACTGGAAAACACAAAAAAAAAGACTAAAATAAATTGATGATGTATAATAATTTTATAAGACAGATAGTTGTACATTATATAGCTAGTATATTTGGAACATATTTTGAATGATAAATCTCATTTATAATTTTTTTTTTTTTATGACATATGCCTTTGAATGATAAACCTCATTTATAGATTTACAATCACTTTTGAATATTTTTAATGCATATTTTTTAGTAGAATATAGATTGGGTATTTGGGAATTGAGAGTGATGTGAGGGGGGGAGGGGGCTCATAGGAGCTTCCACCTTCATGTGGTTGGCCCTGTTTAGTAGAGAAAAATTTATTGGAGTTGTTTAGTCTTGGAGAAAAAACTCTCTCGATTCAACGGAGCAACAACATAGTTCATGTTGACTTTGTTGTTGCTCCTTCAGATTGAGGGAGGTTTGCTCCAAGCTCAGACAGCTCCAATAATTTTTTATCAAAACCAAGAGGATCTTATTCAGGCCATCACATCTGAGATGTGTGTGTGTGTGTGTCACTATTTAATCTCCTCTCATATGGATTTTACAAAACATAATACCAATGGTGTTTACTATTTGCAATCTTGTTAGTTTTAATTTCTATTAAGATTTATTGACATGTCTTAAAAGTATTTTTTGGTTTTTACTAAAACCTAAATATAATTTTGTTTGTATTTGCTACAATATGTAGTTGGCACATTTGGAGATGATCTAGATGTTGTATCAATGCAATGCTACACAATATAATATCAAAGATCATGTATGTCTTGTCTTTTTTCTTCTTTTTATGACTTCTTAAGGTTCCTTTTATTTATTTGTTTTTAAATTACCATCATTTGTGGGCCACTATGGGGCCAATCAATCTATATAATGAACCACACCCAATTATGTAGCATATACGATTCCCTTTAGTTCATCATATCATATGATTCACACAACTAATCTAATACTTCAACTTGGTTTTTTGTGGTTGTGTATAAGTAATACCCTGAAAATCATAGTATAAGCATAACCATAATTATGCAATAGAGTATTTGAAATGGATGAGATATAGATACCACTTCCAAGTAGAAGAACATGATATCTTGATGACTGGTAAGGAATAAGAGAAGCACATGGAATATGTACTAGTAACTCCATTGTATCATCTTAGAGTACTAGTATATCGAGTGTGATTGATTATGGAATATGTATTGTTGTTTGCATAATGTGTATACTCTATTGCTTGATATCAACCATTGTTAACTAGTTGTGATAGTGTTATTCCACTTACTTGTAAACAATCACAGTAAATATTATGTGAATAACTTACGTGATTGGAACTAGTGTGTAAAGGGTTACAAGCTTATAATGAGCTAAGATTAGATTACACATACTGGAATATGGAATGAATGAAACCCATTCTAACAATGTTCAACTTAGGACATAGGTGAAGTACAAGCACTGTGTCTAATGTTACAACATTGAGATTACAAAGCATGTATAATAATAGTTACAACTTTCTACTTATACCATCTACTGGAGTAGTGATTCAATTGAATACAAGATTCATTAGTAAATCTCATCATGTTGAGTAACAGGTAAAGCTATTCCCATATAAGCTCTAGTTTAAGCATGTGGCATAGTCAGTGCCATTAGTAACCTTCTATCTTAATTACCTCATGTCCATAAGTAATATGATATCATATATTATGCATAATAAGTAGTGGGTTCACTATAGTGTACAAGCTCAAACATATGATTACTAAATCTTCTGTAATCAATGGGCACTCTAAAATTGAAATTGTAATAAGCTTCTTTGCATTCTGAAACCTTGAGTCAATCCACCAAATATATCTAACTCGATAGAAGGAAATACAATTGAAAACCTCCAAATACTAATATAAATTTGACTATATCTCAAACCAATAGCATTGATATCATGTTGGAGAACTAGGTAAATATGCAGATCATAGAGCTAGGTATTCCAATAAGAGGAGGCATTTAAAGACATTGTTACAACACTTGATCCTAATTGAACATAGTTCAACATACATATAAGTATAAGAAACCAAATGATTTCCATACACAACATATATCACATTCTTATTTATAGATCAATGGTTAAGGTCATCTTATACAAGATGTACCCAACTCCCTTCAAGTGAAGAAGACAAGGTCCACTTAGATTAGTGAGAGAATATAATGAAGTCCTTGAATCATACCTTGTTCTATGAACTAGTCACTTGCTTTGGTTTAACTACCCAACTAGTTGAATTCCATGTCAACCACTATGTCAACTCTCCTAGTTGATTTTAAACTTTCCACTGACTATCTCTAGAAGATCTAGAGGTGTGATAAACCTACATATGATGGTGTTACAACATATATGAAAACAATACATTAGAAGTAATTTAGAATGACTTGTTGTTTGAGAGTGGGAGTTAGTTATACCTTAGATATCAAAACCTAATCTACAATCAATTCTTCCTCCATAGTAGTAGAGGAAACATCAATTGCAAAAATGTTATTTGCATCAATGGCGGATGATACCATAATTGATGAAATGGTAGATCATTTTTGTGGATGTGCAAGAGTCAATCAAATAAATTAAATACTTAAAAATCAAAATTTGAATAATGACGCAATAAAAAATATGAAACAAATATTACTTGTTAGTCATGTTAGGGATCCAAAATGACCATATTGATAGATGTTGGCATGTAATCACCATCAATCCGCATAGAAAACATTAGAATAAAATTTGGTATCTTTCCATACACCCATACAAATAGAATAACTCATTTGAATTAATATCCTTGGGAATTCACAATATTGTTAATCATAAAGTCAAGTGTTTTCCCAAGAAAGTGATGGAAATGGTATCCCTCTCTAAACATAGCACTTAGACCTCTCAAAGTTGTTATTTCTACCAGTTTCCCAACATACCAGTCTTGAGGAGGGTTAGGATATTTAGGATTTTGGGTTTACTTTTCTTCCTCTTAGATTGGAGGGTTTTGTATTTTATTTTTGGGATCCATGTTTTGATGGTTAGGATTTTGAAAATTAGTATTTTCAAGGTTTTGGTTTTGAGGATTTTCAATTGGAAACAAAAAAAGATGACTATTTATGACAAACATAATGTTTTTATTAAACACAAAAGATCATTCTAATATCAATAAGAAAAGAAAGTGAATGATTTTAGGAAAAATAAAAAGAAATAACCCCACCTCAATAATTTTTTCCACAACAATGAAATTGTCTCCGTCCTTATTTACTAGGAATTCTTATCTAATTCTAATCCACTAAAATGATTTTAGGACCGACTGGATGGTCATATCATTGAGGGATGGTCGGTTGGCATTCTCCAAAATGGCTATGTGTCCTTTCTCCTTCACATTTTCTCTCCCAGAAACATGTTAAAATGAGAAAACGATATATCCCCTTTCATTTTGTTCTTTTATGTATAGTGAAACACTTATAAGATATAATACATATGTGTCTTATAGTGCATATGCATTATATAATGTGTATGTTCCTTTAAGCCTTATCATTTCCCTAGTGAAAGTCTCTACATCCCCAGGGATAACCAACCAAAACATATTTAAATTATAGATTTGTGTAACAATGATGCATTTTAAAAATCAACGATGACCCAAATTAGTGGAGTCAACATTATATAGAGGCCATAGAGTGAAATCCTCCATATGCTAGCCTCATTCCTTAAATTAAGGTATAATAGATCATTTTTCAAAACTTTGGAATTTTCAACTTACTATCTTTATCTATTCTTCCATACTGCAAGCATCATATTTTACTATAGAATACATCTTTCTTGGGAAGACTCAAAATAGAAATAGATTTTTTTTTATATTTATCTTGATTTTCAATGGAGATCCTTTAAGAAGATAGGGTTTTGAAGTTTCTATTTAAAATGACTATACCTTCTTCAATATTTCTCAAGATCACTTTTATGACCCAATACAAAAATGGCATCACCATTCTATATTTGATGTGTAATATCCCTATTTTGATCCTTTAGATGACCCAATATAGAAATGGCACCTCCACTCTGCCTCAAACGAAATTGGTGCAACTACAATCTAGAATATAGATTAAGAGAAAAACATATCACAAGACCAAATCATATAACCATTGATCACTATTCTTACGTACATATTGTTTCTACATATCTAGTGTGAAGCATATCACTTAAGATGAAATTAGAACCAAGTTACTAGTGACCCATATGTTATGGAGATACTGTAATTGATAACCCTCAAAGGCACTCTCTTGCATTAATATTTATTATTATTTTTTAAAAATAGATATATTTCGTTGCTCTTGCAATGAATAAGATCGTCGATAGTATTGATAGTTTTTTGCAACTATTGAGGCGTTGTATCTCTTGAGACGAACTATCGTTACCGTTGACGATACCTTATCCTTGAACAGTTCGTCGCAAGAACTACTCTGATTGTCTCTCTTGCGACGAGTGCCCTAGTTCATCCCACTAGCGACGAGCACCCTAGGTCATCTTTCTTGCAATGAACTCCTTCGATCGTCACTCTTGTGATGACCACAGTAGGTCATCTCTCTTGCGATGAACTCCTTCAACCGTCACTCTTGCAAAAACCACCATAGGTCATCTCTCTTGTGAGGACTTCCTTGGGTCATCGCTCTTGCGATGATATCCCAAGTTCATCGCACTTGCCACGACACATGAAGTGATGTTTGGGGGGATCAATATTCGTCACAATATCCATGGAATAACATCACAAGAGCGTCGAAATGGCTATCACAAAATGACCCAAATTTACTAGTGATAAGAAGATCTCGCAAGTTGGTCATTGACGGGTGCCTAAATTGGTATACTTTCAGCACCCCTCTAATACCTTTTTGCTTACCATTTTTCATTGATCACTTCTTTTTTGATACTTTACTTATCCATATTTGCTTTACTTTTTCCTTACGAATATTTCCCCATATGCCATTTATACATTATTCTTGTATATCTCTTAAAGGAACTTGCTACTTTCATGTAGCAATATTTCTACACAGGAGTAATACAATAGTTGCAACTCCTCACAGTGGCTACAATCCCTATTTTTTGCTATGGTTCTTGGCATAATCAAACTTCTGCATCCCCAAGTGCACTCTCTATTGTTGCGACTACAGACAACAACTACAACTCCAATTGCATGCTTTGTTACTGTGAATCTAGACAACAATTGCAACTCCAAGTGCACTCTCTATTGATGTGACTTCAGACAACAGTTGCAACTCCAAGAACACTCCTCGTTGCTATGACTCTGAAGTACGTCATTGCTGCAACTCCTAGTACAAAGTTCACTAACACAATAATCAACACTACAACTGGCAATTAGGAAATGATCTTCACATAAGAAGGCAACATGAGGCATGTATATGACTAAAGGAGAAATCAGTTTTCCTACCAAGTCAGTACATGCCCGATCCTTACTAAAATTTGGAAAAATAAATGTAACCAGATGAACAACTGGATTCTCACGGTTTTCCATCCATCCCTTTGTATAATTTTAAACATTAGTCATATTGTATAAGTACCTTGAGGCTCCCAGAACTAAGGAGGAGAAGAATTATTCTAGCGATAACATTATGATTTTATTATAACTTTCAGACTTCTACAATATAATTTTGTTTCCTCTTCATATTTGTGTAATGGTGTGTTGAATGATCATGCTATTTTTATTTTGTAGCACAATTCCTTTTCTAAGGGGGTAGGTCCTGTTGGATTACTGAGAGGGGGGGTGAATCAGTAATAGCGTAATTACAATCCTTTTTCTTCAAATGGTATATCAATGTACAATTATTATCCAATAATGAGAAATAAGAAATAAACAATCACACACATACACAGTACATTGGTGTTTTACGTGGAAACCCAAATCGGGAGAAAACCACGGAATGCTTTTTCTTATATGTCTTGAAGAATTACATTCATTGGAAGCACTAACTTCCTTTGTTTTCCAGCTATAACTAGAAGGAGGCTCTAACCCCCTGGTTTATCAAGCTACAACCCGAGGGAAGCTCCAACTCCCCAATTCTCTGGCTACAACCAGAAGGAGGCTACAACCCCCTATGTTCTCCGGCTACAACCGAAAGGTGGCTACAACCACCTATCCTTTCCCCGTCCAACCGCCTTGAAGTAGAAGTAGAATGATGGAACCACTGTCAACCTGTCACTATGAGATATACTGTTGTACAATTGTATCAACATGTACCACTGCACTGTATCCAATTTGTACAACTGCCCTGTAATCAAACCGTACATGAACTGAACATGTATCTACAAAAATACAACAGATACGTGACCTGTCGTAATGTAACCCGCGTATGTACGTGCCCTATCTATTATGCAGCCCACATATGCCTTATGAAACCAAGGTTTCCTTTCACTTGAAAACTTTTGACCCTCTGTAACTTCTTTCACATAGATCTGTAACCTGTCACTATATCCAGACTGTAATTGTACCCTGCGCATGCATCCTCATACATAACCTCTACTCAAGGCAAGTATGTCTCTCTCTAGTCATGTGCCATATAGGTATGTGTAATCATGAACAAATAATATCTCTCACATGATCTTAGTCATCAACCCCTTTCTGGTATTCAATTTCTCGATACATTAATAAATACAAGATCTCAACCATGTACCATAAAAACTCTTAGCCATATGCCAAGAAATACAAGATGTGCCTCAACAAGAAGTATCAATGATAAATATACCAGAGCTGTATTTCTATATATCTGACTTATACAGAAGATCCCATGTAGCCACTAGTCTCTCTAGGGAGAATCCTCAAATCTCCATTGCCATTCCTCATGCATGCATCAAAATCCAACTATTCATAGAAATAAGACATACCTTTTGAACCAATGGATGGATATGATGTATTTGAGCACTCTAGACCTTCCTGGGAGCTTGATCTCATAATATAGAACCTCTGCACCTTCATCTTCTCAAGTTTTATGGCTTTATCAACATGTACTCACCCTATACATAGTCATCTCGCGTACATACTCACCCTATACACAGCCAACCCGCGTACATACACACCCTATACACAGACAACCTGCGTATGCCTCAACAAATAGGGTTTTCTGTGAATTCGAGAATTTCATCATCAACCCTTCATGCTACCTCAGACGTTCGCCACTTCATATGTATCCACAAGTATTTACAAGAAGATTTACACATGAAAATAGATATACAATATGTACAAGTGTGTGTTTAATGAGTGAGCTTTGCCTCTTATTTATATCTTCATGTAGCCTTACACCTTCCTTATTTTAGGGCTTCTTTATTTAAAATAATTTCTTTTGCAAAGAACTTTGACCCTTGGGGGCTTCTATAAGACTTATGAGGGGTTATCCAACTTTGTATGGTCATAACTCTCTAACCATGAGGATTTATGTGACGTTCCACATACCACCAGAAATGACATGACAAGCACTATCTATCTAGGATAGTTTCCCTGACAAATTCACTGTCCTTCAACTCATTATTACATAATTAAGCATGGGTTCTCTTACTACGCAAAGCATCTTCCCACGAGGGCTTTCACCATAAGGGGACCACTTTGGAGTTCATCCATATTTACTTCTTATCAACCATGGCAAGACAATAATGAGTCATCTTTACATCAAACAATCTTGGGTCCATTACCCAAACCTTTGTGCTGTGGGGATTTCTTCAAGGGTTGACATCAATGACAACCAACCTTAATCAATAATCTCCCCCTTTGGCATTGATGGAAACACTCTGATGCAATACTGAAATCATATCATTCATGCTCCCCCTGGAACCATGCCTCTTTCCTCTGCATTTGATAAATCTTCTCCCCCCTAGAACCATGCCTCTGTCCTTTGCATCTGATAAATTTGCTCCCCCTGGAACGATGCCTCTGGCCTCTGCATCTGATAAAACTCTCCCCCTTTGTCATCAATGGTAAAGGTATATTTCCATCCGGGGCTGCTCCCCCTGACTAAACTGTCCTCTTAAGGTGCTTCCTCGTGTAAATATAAGACATATAAGATAAGCATTCAAAAAGCATTAATTTTGGAGTATAAATAACTTCAAGTCTTTGGTGAAGATATTCAAAGGCTTCTCGTGGAAGTGGTTTTGTAAATATATCTACCACTTGTTCTTTTGTGCCCACATACTCAACTCTAATATTCTTTTCTACAACCTGCTCCTGAAGAAAATGATACTTGATTGGAATGTGCTTCATCTTGGAGTGCATCACCGGGTTTTTCAAGATATTGATGGTGCTTGTATTATCACAATAGATAGGAATGGGCTCATCATACTCAACCTGTATATCTGTCAGAGTTTGTTTCATCCAAAGAACCTATGTACAACATGATTCTGCTACAATATACTCTACATCGACTGTAGATAAAGATACTGATGATTGTTTCTTGCTTATCCATGATACTAAACACTCACCCAAGTAGAACACTGCTCCACGGGTGCTTCACCGATCATCAATACAACCTGCCCAATCTGCATCTGTGTAGGTAATAAGTGATATATCCTTTCCTTTTGGATACCATAATCCAAACTCTTCTGTTCGTTTAATATATATGAAAATCCTCTTCATTGCTAATAGATGTGATTCCTTTGGTTCTGCTTGAAATCGTGCCACTTGTCCAACTTCCTGCATTACATCTGGTCAGGATGCTGTCACATATAGTAGGTTGCCAATCATTAACCTTGTTATCACCAATTCTTGTCACGGGAAAAATACTATCTGGGTCCACAGTTTGTACAAGAAGTTCTCAAGCACAACATGTAGAAAAACTCAGCACTCGAGCAACTCAGTCCAGTGACACAGATCAAGTGAGTGGGCAAAGACTAGTTTCAGTAGTGAGGATCTATCATCGAGGCAGATCGACGGTCATCGGGTAAATCGGGGCCATGGAGTTGTCCAAGGTTTAGAGCCAGGGCTCATCCCTTATGGCCAAATTCAGGATTTAATTTGCATCGTCCGATCCAGGCGGGGGACAGGTGGCAGTCGATTATGTGATCCTGGGAGTTGGAATTTCGGGGTTTCCGTTAGCAAGCGCACCCATATCCTTATGCCCCGAAATGCGAAGCCCCAAAATCCTATCCCATGGTCATATTGAAATGAGTGGGACAATGAAGACGAGGGGTGCATGGCCATAGTGGACCCACATTGAAGTGATAGCCATGCCAATCTGGGTCGTTCAAGTAATAGACACATGGTGCTTTATTATACCCCGTCGTGATTTCGGATATCGGGATTCTATGACAAGGGGTCGCTCCTCCATTGCATTAGGAATCACTAAAACGTGAAATGAAAAACTACCATTGGGTTGGGCCCACGATTCTTGTGCCCGGTCACAAGGTAGCAGGGCTGGAAAGTGGGGGCCAATTGAGTTTAAGCACTCATTGAGCGATGAGAAATCGTGGTCGTATGATGAAAGAATATTTGGGTCATCGATCCTTGGGGATAGGTGGAAGTATTTGAGCACTTCACAGGATCTGGTGTCGGGGATTTTGGAGGAAGAGGAATGAGAAATCCTGGTGGGAGAATCCTCAAAATGCTATAGAGGTTCGTTTCACGAGTTTGGGCATTGAGAAATTTAAAGGGAGGGGGAGTAAAAATCCCCAAAAGAAGAAGTCCCGAAACAACTTGGGAGGTTATTTTTGGCCCATGGTCTTAGCCCAAGGTTAGGTGGAGTAGCAGAAAGAGATGCAAAAAGGGAAAAAATGCCGGTTAGCCGCAGAGAAGGGGTCGCCACGTTCTCTAGGTGCCAAATCGTCTCGGCCTCCTCTTATCCCAATAGAGCAATTAATGGAGGTAGGAGCTGGTAGTTGAAGCTTCAGCTCAACCATGAATCAAAAGCCAGAAAAAACTGTCTAGAAGGTAGAGCGGTCTGCCCAAGGTCACCCTGTCATAAAATTTCTTGTGAATCCCATGCCGAGTTAAGGCTGCATCTGATAAAGGAGTTACAACCTAGTCTGAATGAGAAGGCGTTGCGCCATGGAAACTAGAGCACACCTCTGTTATTGATTACGAATTTTATGAGTATATGTATGGGGTTCTGTAATTTTTTAGTGGTCTTTGGTTGAGCAGAGCTCCCATTTTGTAATATGTTTTAACACCAGAGTTGTGCCTAGTTATGGAATCGATTTGAGACTTTTAGTTAATAGAAGTCATCTTCTTTCCATCTTTCTATAAACATTGTGTTAAGACACTTGGAATTGGAGGATCCAATCGAGGATTGTGATGTTGTAGGATGATGTAGGTTTGATTACTGCAATGTTTTCACCAATTTTACTCATTTTTCTATGTTTCCTTTTTCCTTCTCGCACTAAATAGCTTGGAATTGGAGGATCCAGTCGAGATGTTGTAACTGCATGGTGATGAAGGTTTGATCATCATGCTGTTGGAACGATGTCCTTTGAAGACACATTTCGATGTCTGAAACCTGGGCTCAAAAGCATCATCGAGCCTGAGTTTATATTATTCAAGTTGATGGAAGGCCAGATGCCCATAGTAGTCTTGTTCTTGTTTTCCAACCAAGTCTTCCCTCTGCTCCCCTTAAAACTCAACTCAGTGACTGAAGTTAATATGGCCCTCACTTCCCTGTGCATTTTTGGTCCAGTTTTGTATTGTAACATCATTCTAGTGCTGAGTTTTGTCCACTCACCACCACCATTTAAACCAACCTGTGACATATAAACTGATGGGTATGAGGCTTACCACTGCCACAATCCAGTGGTGACTTCTGACGTTAACATTTATGGTGCCGTTGTCGGGGAAAAAATTGAATATTTTCCTTGGGATTGAACGAAAAATCTTACTAGTTCTGAGGGTGCATCATAACCTAGTACATCAAAGATTGCAACTGTGCACCTGGCGACTCCAATGTTTCCACTTCACTGTTTCAGTTGTGGCTACTTACAACACATCTGAAAGTTGACCCAGAGCAGATTTCTCGAGAAGGTTTTCAGTAGATATTTCCCCAGCTTGAGAAGTTCCCTGGGGGAACGACAACGTTAGGATCTGGCCTTTGATGGTGAACAAAGACCAAACACATTCAAAGCTACGCATCATTCACCCGACGACTCCATGATTCAAGGATCGATCAATGACTCCACTGGTACGAAATGGAAAGGATCCTAGCTCGAAGGTTTGATCCTTTTAATTTTTTGGTTGTTCCTGGTTTTCCTAATGTTGTACCTACTCCAAATGAATAGGGCGATTATTTTCCCATATTTAGAGAGCGTAAAGAGGAAAACCCTACTCAACATCTCCATGAATTTCATGAACTCATGCATTAGTGGGGAATACATCACGAGGATGTATTATTGAAAATGTTCATGTTCTCATTAGCAGGAGATGCTCGTGAGTGGTATCTCTCCTTACCCCCTGCCATCATCTCCTCCTTGGGAGAATTTCATGCAGCTTTTAATAAGAATTTTCAAAGGTATTATTCCTCTGAGTTTATTGTTGTGAGGAATGTGAGGACAGTGAGCAAGACATGGCTGTGTCTTATGAAGGCTGTGATGATGAAAACTGTAAGGATGAGGACCATATGGAGGAACAATATGCCCTGAGCGACCTGATCGAGTTGGTAAAATCTCTCTCTGCCCGGCTAGAAAGGTTAGAATCTGAAGAAAGCGTAGAGGATTTTCCAGTCCCTGAAGTAGATGTTCTTGACAACCCTACTGATGATTATAGAATTGAATATTTCTTCACGACAAGGCCTTGCATTCTGCTCCTGATGTTCTTGCTATCCCAATCTTTGACGATTAGTCAGACGAGGAGCAGGCGAGCCCCACATCACAGTTTGCTGACCAAAGGAGCATCCACCCTGTATATGACAGCTACAAACCAGATTCTAAGCTGGATATGAAGGATTTCCAAGAGCAGACTGCAGAGTTGTATCCTCTATTCACCAATGAAGAACATTGTGAGGAAGTCAACCATCCTTGGCCTACAGAAATCACTGAGCAACATGATGAAGAGAAAAATTTTCGCAGGGGTCCTGTTTATGATGATTATGAATCTAACCCTTAGGAGAGCTAAGAAGAAGAACCAGAGGAGCAATAGGAGGAGCAATTTATCTCATGTTCATAGCCGGTTAGAGAGCAGTCGTTGCCTGAGAACAGTCAACCTGCATCAGATTCTCATCCACATGTGCCTACTAGATATATTCATCCCTGTGTGAGCAGCTGTGTAGTAGAGAAATCTACCTGTTACAAATCTTTCAGAATCCACCACTCATTCTCTGAGCCTGTCAATGAATACATGGAGTGGCATTTCCTTCATACCTTAGAGCCGCCCTATTTTATCTCAACTTCATCCCTTTGAGAAAAGCTCAAGGATGTAACCATTATGTTTTCCCAGTTGCATCATCTATTACCATTCATCGACAGATTAAAGAAAATTCCAGTTAGGAAGTTACTTGAATGGCTATGGTGGAAATTCTCTTTCACCTAGCATTGTGTAAAAATTTGTTAGTTTAGGATTGTACATAAATAAACTCCTTGGAGCATGTGTTTTTGTTTTGCTTTTACTTTTCGGCTTGTATTTTCAGCATGATGTTTTGAGCTCAACTCCATAGCCCAAAAGAAGGCAGCTAGAACTACAAAAGGACATCTTAGAGCATCATAAGGATGACTCTATCCCACGTGGAGCCAAATGTTATCACCAATTCTTGTCATGAGAAAAAGGGTATCCAAGTTTGTGGTTTTCACAAGAAGCACCCAAGCACAACAAACAGAAAAACTCAGCACTTGAGAAGATCAGTCCAGTGACACAGATCAAGCGAGAGGGAAAAGACTGGTTTCAACGACGAGGATCAATCATCGAGGCAGATCAACGGTCATCGGGTAAAACGAGGTCATGGAGTTGTCCAAGGCTTAGTGCTAGGGCTCATCCCTTATGGCCAAAGTCACGATTTAATTTGCATCGTTCGATCCAGGTGGGGGACAAGTGGCAGCTGATTGTGCGATCCCAGGAGTCAACATTTCGGGGTTTCCATTAGCAAGCACACCCACAACCTTACACCTCAAAATGCGAAGCCTCGGGAGCCTGGCCCATGGTCATAGCCCATGGTTGTATTGAAAGGAGCAGGACAATGAAGACAAGGGGTGCATGGCCACAGTGGACCCACATTGAAGTGATAGCCATGCTAATCTGGGTCATTAAAGCAATAGATGTGTGGTGTGTTATTATGCCCCCTCGCGATTTCGTCTATCGCGATTCTACAAAAGGGGGTCGCTCCTCCATTGCATTAGGAATCAAAAAACACGAAATGCGAAAGAACCATTGGGTTGGGCCCATAGTCCTTGCACCCAGTCACAAGATAGCAGGGCTGGAAAGTGGGGGTCAATTGAGTTTAAGCACTCATTGAGTGACGAGCGATCGTGGCCTTCCGATGAAAGAATATTTGGGTCGTCGATCCCTGGGGACAGGTGGCAGTATTTGAGAACTTCGCAGGATCTGGTGTCAAGGATTTTGGAGGAAGAGGAATGAGAAATCCCAGTGGGAAAATCCTTGAAATTCTATAGAGGGTCGTTTTGTGAGTTTTGGCATCGAGAAATTTGAAGGCAGGGGGAGTAAAAATCCCCGAAAGAAGAAGTCCCGAAACACCTTGGGAGGTTATTTTTTGCCCATGGTCTTAGCCCGAGGTCAAGTGGAGCAACATAAAGAGTTGTGAAAAGGGCCAAAATGTCGGTTAGCTGCAGAGAAGGGGTCGCCATGTTCTCCAGGTGCCAAATCGTCTTGGCTTCCTCTGATCCCAACGAAGCAATTAATGGAGGTAGGTGCTGGTAGTTGAAGCTTTAGCTCAACCATGAATCAAAATCTAGAAAATACTGTCTAGAAGGTAGAGCGGTCTTCCCAAGGTCACCCTATCATAAAATTTCTTGTGAATCCCATGCCGAGTTAAGGTTGCATCTGGCAAAGGAGTTCCGACCCATTCTGACTGAGAAGATGTTGCACCATGGAAACTAGAGCGCACCTCTATTGTTGATTACAAATTTTCTGAGTATATGTATGGGGTTCTATCATTTTGTAGTGGTCTTTGGTTGAGTAGAGATCCCATTTTGTAATATGTTTTAACACCAGAGTTGTGCCTGGTTATGGAATCGATTTGAGACTTTCAGTTAATAGAAGTCAGCTTCTTTCCATCTCTCTGTAAACATTGTGTTAAGACACTTGGAATTGGAGGATCCAATCAAGGGTTGTGATGTTGTAGGATGATGTAGGTTTCATCACTGCAATTTTTTCACCAGTTTTACTCATTTTCCTATGTTTCCTTTTTCCTTCTCGCACTGAATAGCTCAGAATTGGAGGATCGAGTCGAGATGTTGCAACCGTATGGTGATGAAGGTTTGATCATTACACTTTTGGAACTGTGTCCTTTGAAGACACATTTCAATGTCTGAAACCTGTGCTCAAAAGCATCATCGAGCCTGAGTTTATATTCTTCAAGTTGTTGGAAGGCCAGATACCCATAGCATTCTTATTCTTGTTTTCCCACCAAGTCTTCCCACTGCTCACCTTAAAACTCAACTCAGTGAATGAAGTTAATATGGCCCTCACTTCCCTGTGCATTTTTTGTCTGGTTTTGTGTTGTAACATCATTCTAGTGTTGAGTTTTGTCCACTGACCACCACCATTTAAACCAACCAGTGACATATAAACTGATGGGTATCAGGCTTACCTCTGTCGCAATCCAGTGTTGACTTCTGACGCTAACATTTATGGTGTCGTTGCCAGGGACGAAATTGAATATTTTCCCTGGGATTGAATGAAAAATATTACTGGTTTTGAGGGTGTATCGGAACCTAGTACATTGAAGATTGCAACTGTGCACCTGGCGACTCCATTGTGGTGAATCCAATGTTTCCACTTCACTGTTTCAGTTGTGGCTACTTTTAGCACACCTAAAAGCTGACCCAGAGGAGATTTCTCGAGAAGGTTTTCAGTAGCTTCTTTCTCAACTTGAGAAGTTCCCTGGGGGAACGAAAATGTTAGGATCTAGCCTTTGATGGTGAACAAAGACCAGACACATTCAAGTTGTGCATCATTCACCCGATGACTCCATGATTCAAGGATCGATCGACGACTCCACTGGTATGAAATGGAAAGGATCCTGGCTTGAAGGTTTGCTCCTTTTAATTTTTTGGTTGTTCCTGGTTTTCCTAATGTTGTACCTACTCCAAATGAATAGGGTGATTATTTTCCCATATTTAGAGAGCATAAAGAGGAAAAACCTACTCAACATCTCCATGAATTTAATGAACTCATACATCAGTGGGGAATACATCATGAGGATGTATTATTGAAAATGTTCATGTTCTCATTAGCAAGAGATGCTCGTGAGTGGTATTTCTCCTTACCCCCTGACAACATCTCCTCCCTGGGAGAATTTCATGCAGCTTTTAATAAGCATTGTCAAAGGTATTATTCCTCTAAGTTTATTTATCATAACTGTTGTGAGGAATGTGAGGACAGTGAGAAAGACATGGTGGTGTCTTATGAAGGCTGTGATGATGAAGACTGTAAGGATGAGGACCATATGTAGGAAGAATATGCCCTGGACGACCTGATGGAGCTGGTAAAATCTCTCTCTGCCCGACTAGAAAGGTTAGAATTTGAAGAAAGCGCAAAGGATTTTCCAGTCCCTGAAGCGGATGTTCTTAACAACCCTACTGATGATGATAGCATTGAAGATTTCGTCACAGTAGAGGCCTTGCATTTTTCTCTTGACGTGCCTAATGTCCCAAGCTTTGATGATTATTCAAACAAGGAGAAACAGAGCCCCACATCACAGTTTGCTGACCAGAGGAGCATCCAACCTGTATATGACAGCTACGAATCAGCTTATGAGCTGGATATGAAGGATTTCCAAGAGAAGACTATAGAGTTGTATCCTTTGTTCACCAATGAAGAACATTGTGAGGAAGTCAACCATCCTTGGCCTGTAGAAATCACTGAGCAGCATGATGAAGAGCAGAAATTTCCCACGGGTCTTGTTTATGATGATTATGAATCTGACCCTTGGGAGAGCTAAGAAGAAGAACCAGAGGAGCAGTAGGAGGAGTATTTTATCTCCTATTCAGAGCTGGTTAGAGAGTAGCCATCACCTGAGAACAGTCAACCTACATCAGATTCTTATCCACCTGTGCCTATATATATATTCATCCCTATGTTAGAAGTTGTGTAGCAGAGAAAACTGCCTGTTACAAATCTTCCATAATCTTCCACTCATTCTATGAGCCTATCAATGAATACACGGAGTGACATTTCCTTCATACCTTGGAGCCGCCCTATTTTATCTCAACTTCATCCCTTGGAGAAAATCTCAAGGATGTAACCATTATGTTGTCACAGTTGCATCATATGTTACCAATCATCGACAGATTAAAGGAAATTCTAGTCAGGAAGTTACTTGAATGGCTATGGTGGAAATTCTCTTTCACCTAGCATTGTGTAAAAATTTGTTAGTTTAGGACTGTACATAAATAAACTCTTTGGAGCATGTGTTTTTGTTTTGTTTTAACTTTTCAGCCTGTATTTTCAACAGGGTGTTTTGAGCTCAACTCCATAGCCCAACATAAGGCGTCTGGAACTACAAAAGGACATCTTAGAGCATCACAGGGATGACTCTATCCCCCATGGAGACAAATGTTATCACTAGTTCTTGTCACGGGAAAAAGGGTATCCAGGTCCGTGGTTTGCACAAGAAGTGCCCAAGTGCAACATGCAGAAAAACTCAGCACTCAAGCAGCTCAGTCTAGTGACACAAATCAAGCAAGCGGGAAAATACTGGTTTCAGCGGCGAGGATCTATCATTGAGGAAGATTGATGGTCATCGGTTAAAACGGGGTCATGGAGTTGTCCAAGTTTTAGCACCAGGGTTCATCCCTTATGGCCAAAGTCATGATTTAATTTTTGTCCTTCAATCCAGGTGGGGGAAAGGTGGCGGCCGATTGTGCGATCCTAGGAATCAGCATTTCGAGGCTTCCATTAACAGGCACACCCACATCCTTACGCCCCAAAATTTGAAGCCTCGGGAGCCTGATCCATGGTCGTATTGAAAGGAGTGGGCCAATGAAGACAAGGGGTGCATGGATATGGTGGAACCACATTGAAGTGATAGCCATGCCAATCTAGGTCGTTCAAGCAATAGATGTGTGGTGCGTTATTATGCCCCGTTGCGATTTCGGCTATCGTGATCCTACGACAGGGGGTCGCTCCTTCGTTGCAGTAGGAATCACTGAAACATGCAATGCGAAAGCGCCATTGGGTTGGGCCCACAGTCCTTGTGCCTGGTCACAAGGTAGTAGGGCTGCAAAGTGGGGGTCAATTGAGTTTAAGCACTCATTTAGCGACGAGCAATCGTGGCCATTTGATGAAAGAATATTTGGGTCGTCGATCCTTGGGACAGGTGACAGTATTTGAGCACTTCGTAGGATATGGTGTCAGGGATTTTGGAGGAAGAGGAATGAGAACTCCCGGTGGGAGAATCCCTGAAATGATATAGAGGTTCGTTTCGCAAGTTTGGGCACCAAGAAATTTGAAGGCAAGGGGAGTAAAAATATCCGAAAGAAGAAGTCTCGAAACACCTTGGGAGGTTATTTTTGGCCCATGGTCTTATCCTGAGGTCAAGAGGAGTAGTAGAAAGAGATGCGAAAAGGGCCAAAACGTCGGTTAGCTGTAGAGAAGGGGTCGCCATGTTCTCCAGGTGCCAAATCATCTCGGCCTCCTCTGATCCCAACGAAACAATTAATGGAGGTAGGTGTTGGTAGTTGAAGCTTCAGCTTAGCCATGAATCAAAATCCAGAAAGGACTGGCTGGTAGGTCGAGTGGTCTACCCAAGGTAGCCCTGTCATAAAATTTCTTCCGAAGCCCATGTCGAGTTAAGGCTGCGTATGAAAAAGGATTTCTGGCCCAATCTGACTAAGAAGACGCTACGCCATGGAAACTTGAGAAGACCTCTGTTGTTGATTACAAATTTTCTAAGTATATGTATGGGGTTCTATCATTTTGTAGTGGTCTTTGGTTGAGCAGAGCTCCTATTTTGTAATATGTTTTAACACCAGAGTTGTGCCTGGTTATGGAATCGATTTGAGAAGTTCAGTTAATAGAAGTCATCTTCTTTCCATCTCTCTGTAAACACCATGTTAAGACACTCAGAATTGGAGGATCCATTCAAGGGTTTTGATGTTGTAGGATGATGTAGGTTTGATCACCGCAATTTTTTCACCAGTTTTACTCTGTTTCCTATGTTTCCTTTTTCGTTCTCACACTGAATAGCTCAGAATTGGAGGATCTGGTTGAGCTGTTGCAACTGCACGGTGATGAAGGTTTGATCATCACGTTGTTGGAGCTGTGTCCTTTGAAGACACATTTCAGTGTCTGAAACCTGGGCTCGAAAGCATCATCGAGCCTGAGTTTATCTTCTTCAAGTTGTTGGAAGGCCAGATTCCCATAGCAGTCTTGTTCTCATTTTCCCACCAAGTCTTCCCTCTGCTCGCCTTAAAACTAAACTCACTGACTGAATTTAATATGGCCCTCACTTCCCTCTGCATTTCTGGTTCGGTTTTGTGTTGTAACATCATTCTAGTGTTGAGTTTTGTCCACTGACCACCACCATTTAAACCAACCTGTGACAAATAAACTGATGGGTATCAGGCTTACCTATATCACAATCTAGTGGTGACTTCTAACACTAATAGAACTATATTTCCTCTAATCTGTAGACTTCGAATCATCATCTTTTCTCAACTTGCAACTGGTTTGCATGGGAGTGATAACTGGTTTGCAATCTTCCATTATGAACTTCTTTAACATTTCTCTGATATACTTGGTTTGAGAAATAAAAATTCCTTGGTTGCTTTGACGTATCTGAAGTCCTAGAAAGAAGGATAGTTCTCCAAGTAACGATATTTCAAATTCATTTTGCATATCTTTTGCAAATTTCTGGCTTAACCTGTCATCATCACTACCAAAAATAATATCATCAACATAAACTTCAATTAATAAAATATTACCAGGACTTACCTTGATGTAGAGGTTGTTGTCTGCACTTCCTTTTCTGAACCCTGCTTGCTACAGGTACTTATCCAGTCTAGAGTACTATGCTCTAGGAGCTTGTTTTAGACCATACAGGGCCTTCTTTAATTTACACACATAATCTGTGTTCTCTGACAACTAAAATCCTTCTGGTTGTTCAATGTAGACTTATTCTTCAAGTTCTCCATTCAGAAAAGATGATTTTACATCCATATGATATACTTTAACATTTTTAGAGCATGCATAAGCTAAAAGAAAACAGATTGCTTCCATTCTGGCAACTAGGGAAAATGTCTCTTCAAAGTCGATTCCTTCAATCTGTGCATATCCTTTACATACCAATATAGATTTGTGCATATCCTGTCCATCTTCATTCAATTTATTCCTGAAAACCTATTTTGTGTCGATCACATTCTTATTCTTTGGTCTTGGAACCAATTCCCAAGTGTCATTTTTCTCTATTTGATCTAATTCTTCATTCATGGCCTTATTCCAAAATTCATCCTTGCTGGCTTCTTCAAAACAGTTTGGTTCAATTGTAGATAAGAGTTCCAGGTGTGTTTGTTCTGGTGAACAGATTTTTCTTCTAGTCTCAACTCCTGCATCTTTGTTCCCAATAATTTGATCTGAAGGATGATTCTTCTGTACTCATTTACTAGGTGTCTTTGGAGACACTTGTTGAACTTGTTCTTCTGCTTCTATCGGATTCTCTTCATCTTCCTCTTATACTTCTTTTTCATCTTCCTCTTCGAAAAGTTGTTCCATTGATTTGTTTTCTTCTTCCTTTGATTCTGGTCTGCCTGTTTCATTAATTGTTACGTTGATGCTTTCCACAACTTTGTTTAATCTTAGATTGTAACACTTGTATTCTTTCCTTGTACTTGAGTAACCAACAAGTATTCATTTGTCCACATGGGAGTCAAACTTTCTTATTCTTCCATCTTCTCTTTTGATGTAGCATTTGCTTCCAAAAACCTTGAAGTGCTTCACACTTGTTGGTCTTCCTTTCCAGAGCTCGTAGGGAGTTTTATCAGTGTTGTTTCTGAGCATTACTTTGTTTTGAATGTGAACTGTTATATGCACTGCCTGTGTCCAAAATGTAACTGTCAATTTGGAATACATTATCATTGTTCAAGCCATTTCTTGTACTGTCATGTTCTTTCTTTCAACAACTCCATTATGTTGAGGTGTCTTAGCAACAGATAATTTCCTTTTTATTTCATGACTACTGCAGTAGTCCATAAATTCCTTTGAAGTGAACTCTCCTCCATTATCATATCTCAAGCATTTGATTCTTAAATCCATCTCATTTTCAACCATTTCCTTGTAGATCTTGAAGTTTTCAAAAGCTTTTGACTTGTTCTTGAGAAAGAAAACTGCAGTCATTCTTATATAATAATCAACTAATAACATAAAGTATCTCTCACCTTTTAAGCCCTTTGTTGTATTTGGTCCAACTAGATCAATGTGCACAATTTCTAGTGGTCTTGTTGTTGAATATTCCTTTGATTTGAACCTGGTCTTTGTTTTCTTTCCTTGTTGACAATGCTTGCATAAAGTGTTGGTTGGTTTCGTGATCTGGGGCATTTCTCTAACTGCTTCTCTTTTGTTGACTTTGACAAGGTTATCAAAATGCACGTGACCCATTCTTTTGTTCCATAGCCAACTTTCATCTTCCTTTCCTAGACAACACTTTTCATTTCCAATTTCACTTAACACATATATGTTGTTTGAAGTTCTTGCAGCTGTACCGACCAATTTCCTTGAAACTTCTTTTCTTATCTCACACTTTTCTGAATCAAAAGTAACTTTATGACCTTGGTCACACATTTGACTCACACTTAGAAGATTATGTTTCATATCTTCTACCAGTAGAATGTTTTGTGACTTTTCATTCTTGTTCCCAATTCAGACTATGCCTTCTCCAATGATTTTGGATGAATTATCATTTCCGAAGGAGACTGATCGATTTCTTTCCTTTTGTAATGTAATAAATTTGTCTTTATCACCTGTCATGTGTTTTGAACACCTACTATCAACATACCAACCATGTTTCTTTTGCTTAGCTTGTAGAGAGACTATGCATTCTTCATTGCTATATTGATCTTGCTTTCTTATCCATGTCATTTTTTGAGGTTCTTGTCTGTGACTGTTGTTATTCTATTGAGGTTCTTTAGGAGGGATTGTCATTCTGCAATCTTTGGCCATGTGTCTAAAGTTGTTACATTTGTAACATTCCACTCCAGTGCTCAAGGATTCAAACCTGTTGTAAATTCTTCTTTGTGTTTCACTAGGTCTTCTTGAATAACCCCTTTGTGTATGACTCTCAAAGTTGTTATTGTTGTTGTTAGCTCTGTAATTTACGGCTTTATGTCCAAAATTATTACATGCATAACATAAACTAAAAAATATAGTTTGATACCTAGGAGTTGAAGATCTTCTGAAAGGAGGTTCTCTTATGAATCCTTCTTCTTCTTGAGGTCTATCTGTCTATTGTTGATTCTTAAATCTGAATCTTCTCGGTGGAGGAGTGTCCCTGTGATCTTCCTTGTATATCTTCATGTTCCCTTTGATTGTTTCTGCATAGCTTTTTGGATTTGTTTATTGATCTATTTTTTTGGAGTTTGATCCCTTTTTTGTCTGATTGTATTCAATTCCAGACTTGTCAAGATGATATTTTTGACTGTTGATAATGTCATCCAAAACTTTTGAGCTATTCTGCATAATTTTATTTTGAATATCCTTTCTTAATATGACAATCTCTCCTTCCAAGTTTTCGATGATCTTGTCCTTTTCTTCTAGTTGTTCTTTGAGTGCTTCTTCAATTCTTTTATCTTCTTCTATTTGAACTTTCAATTTTGTGATCATTTTTTCTAGTTCTTGAGTGTCTTCCTTTTTGTCTAGTTCTGCTTGTAGTTTCTTGTTCTTCTTATTTTCTCTTCTGATAACTTCTATGGCACACAATAATTCTTCTCGAAAGTCAACTTTTGCCTCTTCAATTTATTCTTCGTCTTCTTCATATTCTTCTTCGGAGTCTTCCTTGTCAGAGTCTTTTACTGTAATGAATAGAACTCTTCCTGTCTCACTATCACTGACTTCATCTTTATCTGATGATGAGATGTCTTCTTTGATGCATAAGATTTTCTTAAAATCTTTCTTTGTAGTTATTTTTCCTTTATATGTGTGTTTTCCTTTTGAGTAACTTTCATCATTTGTCTTTTTCTTATGAGGACATTTGTTAGCAAAATGACCAATACCATCACAATTAAAACAAATTAAAGGAATCTTACCTCTATACCTACCGTTGGTTCCCTTGTTCAGTATTTTGATGAAGTTGGCCACTTCTTCATCATCTTCCGAGACATCATTGTTGTTGCTATATTCTTCTTGTTCATTTTTCTTTTGCTTTGATCTTTTGGATGCTTTGATCTTTTGGATGCTTTGAAGACTACCTCTTTTACATCTCGATTTTCTTGTTCAGTTCTCATCTCATATGTTGTGAAGATTCCATGTAGTTTGTCCATGCTTATTGAGTTTAGATCTGATCTTTGTTATAGTTTTGATATCTTAGGGTTGAATCTCATAGGAAGAGATCTTAGTACCTTTTGAGCAATTACAGATTCTTCAATTTCATCTCCCAATCCTATGATTGCATTCACTATTTCATCGACTCGTAAGAAGTAGGCTACGATATCTTCATCTTCCTTCATTTTTAGTTGTTCGAACTAACCTCTATACATTTGAATCTTTTCTTCTTTGACTTTTGAATCTGCTTCATAAATATTTCGAAGCTTGTCCTAAATCTCTTTAGAAGATTTACAATGTGCAACTTTGGTGAATACCATATCACTGAGACCATTCAAAAGTGCATTTTTGGCTTTGGAATTATTCTCACCGAGTTTCACTGCTTTGTCATTTGTTGGTGGAATGGCTGGTCCTATGTATCCATCCACAATTGATTTCCAAATTTGAAATCCTTGTGCTTGTATATATTTCTTCATCCCTATGCTCCAAAAAGCATAATTCTGTCCATCAAACTATGGTATTCCATTTTTATACGAGTTGGTACTCTCCATGATCTACCTTTCAGTGGTTAAACTGATTTATGAAGGAACCTGCTCTGATACCAATTGTTGGATTATTGGGAGGGGGGGTGAATCAGTAATAGCGTAATTATAATCCTTTTTCTTCAAATGTTATATCAATGTAGAATTATTATCCAATAATGAGCATTAAGAAATAAACAATCACACACATACACAGTACACCAGTGGTTTACGTGGAAACCCAAATCGGGAGAAAACCACATAATGCTTTTTCTTATATGATTGAAGAATTACATTCATTGGAAGTACCAACTTCCTTTGTTTTCCAGCTGCAACTGGAAGGAGACTCCAACCCCCTAGTTTCTCAGGCTACAACCTGAGGGAAGATTCAACTCCCCAATTCTCTGGCTACAACCAGAAAGAGGCTACAACCCCCTATGTTCTCCGGCTACAACCGGAAGGTGGCTACAACTGCCTATGCTTGCCCTGTCCAACTGCCCTGAAGTAGAAGTAGAATGATGGAACCACTGTCAACCTGCCACTGTGAGATATACTACTGTACAACTATATCAACCTGTACCACTGCCCTGTATCCAATCTGTACAACTGCCCTGTAATCAAACCGTACCTGAACTGAACATGTATCTACAAAAATACAACAGATACATGACCTGTAGTGATGTAGCCTGCGTATGTACATGCCCTATCTGTTATGCAGCCCGCGTATGCCTTGTGAAACTAGGGTTTCCTTTCACTTGAAAACTTTTGACCCTCTGTAACTTCTTTCACATAGATCTGTAACCTGTCACTGTATCCAGACTGTAACTATACCCTGTGCATGCATCCTCATACATAACCTCTACTCAATGAAAGTATGTATCTCTCTATTCATGTTCCATATATGTATGTGTAATCATGAACAAGTATAATATCCCTCACATGATCTTAGTCATCAACCCCTTCCTGGTATTCAATTTCTCAATACATCAATAAATACAAGATCTCAACTATGTACCATAAAAACTCTTATCCATATGCCAAGAAATACAAGATATGCCTAAAAAACAAGTATCAATGATAAATATACCAACACTATATTTCTGTAGATCTGATTTATACAGAATATTCCATGTAGCCACTAGTCTCTCAAGGGAGAATCCTCAAATCTCCATTGCCATTCCTCATGCATACATCAAAATCCAACTATTCATAAAAATAAGACATACCTTTTGAACTAATGGATGGATCTGATGTATCTGAGCACTCTAGACCTTCCTAGGAGCTTGATCTCAGAATCTAGAACCTCTGCACCTTCATCTTCTCAAGTTTCATGGATTTATCAACATGTACTCACCCTATACACAGTCAGCCTACGTACATACTCACCCTATACACAGCCAACCCGCGTACATACTGACCCTACATAGACAGTCTGTGTATGCCTCAAAAAATAGGTTTTTCTATGAATCTAAGAATTTCATCGTCAACCCTTCATGCTACCTCAGACGTTCGCCACTTTAGATGTATCCACAAGTATTTACAAGAATCTTTACACAAGAAAATAGATATACAATATGTATAAGTGTGTGTTTAATGAGTGAGCTTTGCCTCTTATTTATATCTTCATGTAGCCTTACACTTTCCTTATTTTAGGGCTTCTTTATTTAAAATAATTTCTTTTGCAAAGCATTTTGACCCTTGGGGGCTTCTATAAGACTTATGAGGGGTTCTCCAACTTCGTATGGTCATAACTCTCTAACCGTGAGGAGTTATGTGACGTTCCACATACCACCGAAAACGACATGACAAGCACTATCTATCTAGGAAAATTTCCCTGACAAATTCATTGTCCTTCAACTCATTATTCCATAATTAAGCATGGGTTCTCTTACTCCGCAAAGTGTCTTCCCATGAGGGATTTCATCATAAGGGGACCACTTTGGAGTTCATCCATATTTACTTCTTATCAACCATGATGAGACAATAATGAGTCATATTTACATCAAATAATCTTGGGTACATTACCCAAACCTTTGTGTTGCGGGGCTTTCTTCAAGGGTTGACATCAGTGACAACCAACCTTAATCAAGAGGTCCTCCTCCTTAGTCAGGTACGGCATGTATATTAACAATAGGATCTATCATTTCAATTATGTTCATTTTATTTCGTAGTTTTTTTGTTTTTCCCAATTTGTTGCAATTCCATATTCGTAGAATAGTTCATCACAATTCAAGTGTGGTTGATGCTTAGTTTCTTTATAACATGAGTTTCAATTTAGTGTCGATTTTAATTCTGTAAGTTGCAATCATATACGTTATTACAACTGCTATTGTATGCATTGTTGTATCCTTCTCGTTGTATCTCTGTAAATACAATATTAGTTGTTGTGACTCGCATTGTTACATCATCTTGAGTTTCAACTTGATTGTTGCAACTTGCGTTGTTTCAAATTACATCATTGTAAATTCCTTCGCATTAAAGATTCATTGTAGTAACTCCCGTCATCGTGATTTCTTTTGTATTGCAGCTTCGTTGTTCAACTCCACTTCCAACTATACTTTATTTTGTTTGCTTCCTAATTTGTGATAATTTTAATCTCAACATTTTGGGCTTGATATTATATTGAATTGTTTTTGAATGTGTGAACACACAATTGTTACAAAACAAGATCATTATTACACTTAAGTAAGTCACTAGTAGATCATAGCATAATTTTACTTTCTACAAGTGTGATTTAATTTTTGCAAGTGTGATTTAGTCTCTGCAAGTGTGATTTAATTTCCGCAAGTGTGAGTGTGATTTAGTTTCCGCGAACATGTTTTAATTTATACAACTGTAATTTAAATTTCATAATTGTAATTCACTTTCTGCAAGCTTGATTTAATCAGAGCAAGTGTGACTTTTATTTCCTTCAAGTGTGATGTTTACTTTTTCTGCAACTCATGGAATAGTATAGTTTGGTGACTTAATTAAGTATCTTAAAACCTTGATTTGTGACATTAAAATTACTACAACTCTTAGTAAAAATGACACTAGTCTTGCATATATGGTGCACGACATTTTTGTAAGTAAGATATGACCTCATATTGATAATTAAATGTACAACTCTTCAGTTGCTTACTAAGTTAATTAGGAATTAATTGAAAAGTACATCATTTTTGGCGTCATTTCCGAGGAACTTTCAAAATAAGTTGTTTCTAAGTAAGTTGTGTGGATTTCTATTTCAAGTGCTATAATTTATTTTCAACAATTCATAGAATTTTTTTCTACTCTTTTCTATGAGCAGAGATAGAGACCAACAAGGTAGATTTATTATCTCTTCCAAAAAATCCCAAAAAACTAACAGTGTAGGACAATCACAAGAGGGAAAGGAAATCAATCAACCAAATTACTTATCACCTACAACAATTTTCTTGCCAAGAAAAATGTCAAAGAATATCCTTAGGAATCAAAAAATTTAAAAGGATCTCTACACACAGAGGATCCACTCTCAGAACAATAGATCACCAAATAATATCACTCCAAAGAGTTCCTTTTTCATGAGGCACCTTTAGAAACAAAGGAAAAACCTCGGAGAGAAATGACACACAATATTTTCAAGGAGGAACCCTCAAATTTCATATTTCCAATCAAAGAAATAGATGAAGAAAATCCCTCATTCAACCTTGTCAAACTTCCATGGGTTATCTAAAGAAGATCTTGATACCTTCCTCTTCTAGTTCGATGTTATTTTCAAAATCTACGACTGCATGACAAACACCTAGAAACTAAAATGTTTTCCAACCACACTTAAGATCACTGCACTACGATGGTTCATGGGTCTTGGAAAAGATAACATTTTCTCATGGGACAAAATGATGAATAAATTTCTAGAAAAGTACCAAGACTACTACAAAGATAAATAAAGAAGAGAGGAATTCTTCAATATGATGCAACATGAAGATGAGAACCTCAGATATTCTATTGAATGGTTCACCTACAACCTGCAGAGGGAAAAACAAGGAGATTTGGCTCTTGAGACACAATGTGTCTTATTTCTAAGAGGAATCCAAGATGAATGCATAGAACTTCTCAACCTGATGGGAAGGGGAGATGTTTCTCAGTTAGAATACAACATTATACTAGAACTTTGTTGTAAGTCTTCTAGAGGCACATCAAAAATGTGCAAGGGACCAAGAGATATACTGGAAAGAACGTGAAAAACTACAAGAACTGGAGACATGAGAGAAAAAATTGGGAACATGTTAGAAGAATTCAATATTGACATAGTTATTTCCCTAATCTCCCAACTGGATACATTATAGATGAATAAGAAGGAGGACAAGACAGAATGATATTTGACTATTGTTTGCCCGAAATTTAGAACAAAGCACCCATGGAAGGAATATTCTTTGGATAAAATCGAGGTTTGTGGAATATGAAATGAGGAACATGCTACTCATAACTTCCCATCCTTACCAAGATTAAAATATATCTACCGGAAAGTCAAAGAATCAGAACAGTTATGCTATGTCTCTCATAAGCGACCTTGGCAACCCAAACCTCAAGGTTTGATATAAGATCAATATTCAATTCATATTGGACTAACCCTTCCATGCAATATACTTCTCAACCATGGGGAATTCCAACACAACAATGGGTATCTCCTCCTCCTCCAAACCAGCTATGGAAACATGGATGGAGAAACCCTACTACAGGAGGACCTCAACAACCTATGACATAGCCACCCATGAAACTCCTTTCTCCTCCCAATATGTAGGCATCCACATCTACCCCTCCTCGACCAAAAGTACCTACAAAACCCATACCTAAGCCGAATAATTGAAGGCCAGGCCAACCAGTGCAAGCTATTGGACTTGGGATCTATCCAACTTATTCCATCTCTTCCTTGGAATGCAATGATATTTACCTTCGATCAAGGAAAACAATAACTAAGGACCAACCTCATATTAGAATTGAATATTTGAATGGGGATTTCCTTAATGAAGAATTGGAATCAAAACAATCTCATAAACCTTTGAAAGATGAGAATTACCACCTTGAACTTTAAAACCCACCCTATCCGCTAAAATTATAAAAACCTTTTATTCAACCTGAATTTGACTTCCTAGGAGAACTCAAAAATGTGTGTGTCGAAACACCGTTATTTCAAGCCATCAAGGATGTACCCATATATTCAAAATATGGATGAGAAATTTGCTTAATAAAACCCAATAGGAAATAAAAGGATCCCCAAACCGTTCGTGTCATGGGAAAATTGTCATATTTAATGATGGGGTGAGTTCTCGCAGCTAAATAGTTTGACCCTGGAAGTCCAGTCATTAATGTGAAGATCAACTATACACTCATTAGTAACACATTAATTGACCTAGGGGCTTCCATCAATGTTATGACACATGAGACTATGCAAGCCTTAGGTCTTACAGGCCTTAGGGAAAACCCAATTGTACTTCAATTCCCTGATAGATGAACCATTAAACCATAGGTAATATTAGAAGATGTATTGATGTCCATGTATTCATGGGAATATCTCATTGAATTCATGGTACAACAACCAAAAAAATCTCAGGGTGGGTATCCCCTAATCTTGGGATGACCTTAGCTGGCCATTATCGATGCCTACATCAGTTGTAGGTCAGGTAACATGACCATCTCCCATGGGACATCCACAAAACAATTAAATCTCTATCCTCTTGCAAAACCCATCCTAGACTTAGAAACACCAATTTGGGTTGATGCATAAGAGAGTGATGAATAAGGGTAATCCCATCATGTCCTCCCCATATATCAATACCTAGCCATAAGAGATAAAATAAAGGATGAAAAAATCAACGATTTTAAAGCCTCCTCCTTTTCCTCAGGAAACACACATATTCTTGAGCATGTTATGCAACCAGAAACTTTGGTTTATTTAGCCTCAACGAACACCTCACCCATCGAACATGAAACCCCATAAAAAAAATATCAAGGGTCCCTTATAGAAACCATAGAAATCATCCCAGGGAAAACCTTGAAAATCGACCAAGGACTAATCGAACAACAAAAGGAGCGATTGGTTAAAGTGTTGCAAAAGAACAATGATTCCTTCACATGGGATTACTCTAACATGAAGGGAATCCATCCCGACCTATGCACACATCACATATATATTAAGGAATGATCTAGATCCATCCACCAACCCCAGTACCGGATCAACCCGACACTGGAAAACACGGTCAAAGAAGAACTATATAAATTGCTTAAAACTAGCTTCATCTATTTGATTTCTGATAGCCAATGGGTATCCCCTCTTGTCACTGAATTGATATGCAAATATACTTCTTAAATAACCAAGAATAAACCAAACCATTCACCAATAATGAACAGAAGAATGTAGACAAAACCCTTTAGGTAGGGTAACACCATATATTATTCCTTATGGAAGGAATGCACTCCTCAAGCAATACTTTCTTGTTACAATATCAATATTCTTCACCATGCTTCAATACATTTCTTACACTTATTTATATAACATTATTTATCTCCTAGGAACATACTAGAGAATGAATCTTCTAGAAATTCTATTTGTTATATCTAACTACCATATTGGGCCTTATTTAATACTATAGTGGACCTAGTCAACCTTACATTGAATGGCCTTCACTAATAATACATAACCACATTCACATTAGGTACCTCCCATATTACCTCCCTAGGTATACTATATTCCACCCCCCTAGGCATGTTTCATCCTCAAAACATGAGAAGAAACTATACAATATGACTGGATAATAATTGTAGCCAACTAGTACCAAGTACGACCTTCCATCCATACTAAAGGAAGATGAACATGATGCCCAATTGTTTCCTTGCCACCCTAGTCTTTCTCTGCATCATGTCAATGTTTTCATGGGATTGTTTGTCTATCTTAATGTCATCTTGTAGTGTTGGTAGTCTTCCATGCACCACTTGATTGGTTTCATTTATTGTTCTCTTCTAGTGCATAAGTGTGTTGATGTTCATGACATTTCTTTGATGATTGTTGTTTCTCGATATGATGTGGATGATGATATACAACAACTATAGGAACATGTCCTTTTTTCTTCAATTATTCCACATGATGTTCCCTTGAGTCAATGATCTCCATGGATTTTTTATTGTGTCATTCGTGTGGCTTTGCTTCGTCTCCTTCTGTAGACTCTACCTTTGATTTAGCTTTAGACTATGCAATAACTTCTTTTCTTTCCCCCATAAGCTCTTCTTTCTTACTGAGAGACACATCCTGCAATGTAATTTTCTTTTTCTTGTACCAAATATTTATAAACTTCTTTTTCACATTAATATTAATCATACCAACTAATTCCATCCAAGGATATCCCAAAACAATATCCACATCAGCCATATCTATAACATGAAAATAAGAATGCAACAAATATTTGTCAAATTTCACCCACAACTTATGTGCTTTGAATACTCTTTGCAGGAATTTGCAATCTATTAACCAACTGAACATTGATAAAATTTTGTTGGCAACTAGGGTTAATAGAAACAACGACATTTTCTTTATGAATACAACTATGAACTTGTAATATAGATTTGTTGCATGAAAATAAACCCTTGGTTCTCTTTGTATCCATTTTCCCAACATAAGACCCCCTATCTAAAAAAAAACTTTTCAAATTCTTCATTGGAGAGTGTGCTTATCATGTTATAATTATGCAAGTGCCACCAAATGACCACATCACCTTATAAGTGTAAACTAACCAAACCTCTCCAATGAATTTTCGACACCAACTTCTCTTCTTTAGAAATTATTCAATACCAGGGCCATCCGATTTCCATGTAAAAAACATCTTTCTATGATAACCCCAAAAATAGAACTAGGGTTTGTAAACAAATTGCACAACATTTTTCAGAAAAACCCCAAAAAATTGTCGAAATTAAAGTTTTGATAACTTTACTTCCCGAACTCCATTTCGACTGATTGTTGTTTTAAAATTGGATATTTTTTCAAGAGGAGATCAAATATCCCATTTATTTTGGAAAATTATGCATAAAAAGTTTCATAATTCAATATAAAGTGTGTCGCCCCCCCTTTTTTTCTTTTAAAAAACCTTCAAAAGGAACAAAAAATTCTTCCTTTCTTTGGCCAAGGAAAGGGCTATGATACCAAATGTTAAGTACTTGAAAAGATCCACAAATATACTTTAGAAATAACTAATAATAAGCCAAACCATTCACCAATAATGAGCACAAGAATGTAGACAAAACCCTTGAGGTAGGGTGACACCATATATTATTCCTTATGGAAGGAATTCACTCCTCAAGCAATACTTGCTTGTTACAATATCAATATTCTTCACCATGTCTCAATACATTGCTTACACTTATTTATATAGCATTCTTTATATCCTAGGAACATTCTAGAGAAAGAATCTTATAGAAAGTCTATTTATTATATCTAACTACCATAGTGAGCCTTATTTAATACTATAGTGGACCTAGTCCACCTTACATTGAATGAACTCTGCTAATAATACATAACCACAATCTCATTGGGTACCTCCGATATTAACTCCCTAGGTATACTACATGGTACCAAATAAAAATGGTAAATGGAGAATTTGTGTCGACTATGGAGAACTTAATAAAGAAACACATAAAGACCACTTCCCATTGACTTTTATCAGCCAAGTCTTGGACACGTTAGGAGGGAAGAAATAATTTTCATTCCTCGATAGATTCAATGGATATAACCAGATATAAATCACACTCTAAGACAAAGAGAAGAAAACATTCACCCGTCCTTGTGGGAAATTTACCTACCGTGTTCTAGCATTTGAGTTATGCAATGCCCCTATCACCTTTCAGCAAGTTGTTATAGGTATATTCTTTGATCTTCTTCTTTATTGCATGGAAATATATGTGGATTATTTCACAACATATGGGGACGAATTTGATGAGGCATTACCCAATCTAGAGAAAACAATAATACGGTGCAAAGATTCAAATGTCACCCTCAGTAATGAAAAATGTTTAATGATGGCAACTGATGGAATCATATTAGGACATCACATCTAAAAAAAGGTATCCAAGTCGTTCCAGAAAAAGTAAAGGTAATATGAAATTTTTCGACTCCAACTTCGCAAAAGTAGACACGAATCTTCCTAAGATATGTTGGTTATTGTCGTAGATTCATTGAAAAAATTTCATGCATTGCTCGTCCATTATTTTCTTTACTTAACAAAGACACTGAGTTTGTATGGACAGAGACATGCCAGCATGTGTTTGATGACTTGAAAATCAAAGTATTTGAAGCTGCTATTCTACGAGGACCCAATTGATCCCTCTTTTATAGAAAGATTTGTCCCACCTTATGCAAATTTTCTCAAAAGGCCTTTTTCCATTTCCCTATGTATACTTGAAGTCCCTTTTGCAAATCCTAGAGCTAAAAACAATATTTGTCCATATATACACACCCTAACTATTATACAACATGTGTATATGCAAGTTCCACCAATACATCCCACGTACATCAGGTTTTGTGCCCAAAATTAAAAAATAGTGTTGGGTTTCCATGTCATGTCACGATATCAATGATCCTTGACCTTCCATATACTAGAAACGTTTTGACTCGGTCCTTTAGTTCCACTTGAAGGCTATAAATGGGCCAAATACAAGCTATGGAAAAGAGGAGAATAATTCAACTTTGAGAGAAAAGTTACTCTGGATAAATTATTCACTTCATATTGAGTCTGCATCGCTTTATCCTTTTAAGTACGAACACATTGTTCAACCCCCAAGCTCTTCCCTACTTGATTGAGAACCTCATTGTCTCTCTTATATGATCTTGCCTTTGGTGGAGGATTGAAGTGGTGGAGGCCCAGCTAGAAGGGACTTAGTTTCTCGGTTCTGAACCATGCCGACACGGAATTTTGTAATTCATTCACTTATGTTGATTACATTTTAATAGAAATACTCTTTTCTCATCCAACTAATATCTTGCAAATATTTGAACTGTTATTCGATGAGAATATTTGTTATGAATGTTGATGGATTATGTTATTGAATGTGCTAACATTATATATTATCACCATATTCTTGTGTTTCTTGGTTGCTGAGGACAAGTTACAGGTATATTGCTTTGAGTCAAGTGCTCAACGATGGACTTCATTGAACGTCTGGACGAGGTAGGCTCTTTATCTTGTCTTGTTAGCATATTTTCTTATATAGTATATATGATATTAGAGTTGATTTCTTCAGTCATTTCCGTCTATTTTGGTTTACCCCTATCCATAGAGAGATTTTCCTCGTAACAAAATTGGCGACCATAATAGGGATAAAATCTTCTTTTCGGGGTTTGGAGTGTTTTTCTCCTTTGATTTCTCTCATTTATATTGAGTTTCTTGTCGTCTAACTACTTGACAACCTCTGTTCCTTTTGAGTCTGAGCTTCTTAGCCTTATCCTTAGCCTGGCAGCATTTTAACACATATACATGGGTTTTTACCTGATAGTCGCGTACATACGTGTGCTGTCCTTCTAAAAGAGGCATATATAAGCTGTTTTCTCCTAAACCATCGCATACATCCTAATTTTTTGTTTGGTTTCTAAGATTGATGTTTGTTGGGTAATGTTTTATGGTTGTTGAGTCTTCTTGGGTCTTTGTTATGATTGTTAAGTATCTGTGGAATGATATGAAACCTTTCTTTGGTTGAATTTTGGGCGGTGCCTTTCTCATCATCCTTTTCATTTGATTGTCCTTGCATCTTGGGCTGGGTGTTTGCTTCTTGATATCCTACTTGGTTTGTCTCTGTTTACATACAGTATAATATTTATATCAAGTTGTTGTTCAGTCCTTGCATTTTCATTCTTCTATATTGAAAATACAAAAATATTAGGCATTTTTCATTGTTTCCATTTTATCTTTTAGGTTCTTATCATTGATCTTAGCACATGTATAGAAATATTGCATCTTATTTGGAATTGCAAAACTAAATTGAAAATTGCATTTTGAAAATCTTATAATTTATTGGGAATTGAAGTTAGGACTTTGCATTTTATTCATATTCATTTATTTTACTTACTGAGTCATAACATCATTAGTTTCATGACCACACCTTCTTATTTTTTTTGAGTAAGAAAGGCCAGTAAAAGAAACTTTGATAATTTAAAATTGATTAGAAACGATTTTATTTTCTAGGGTGCATAAACTAGCTTAGGATTTAGAGCCTTGGAATAGGATTTTGTGAGTAAAATTCTCCAAGGCTATTAAATCAACATATGTTTCTGACTAAGGGAGTGGTGAAATCCATTTTATAATTGGTGACGTCAGGAGGCTCCACTTACACCAAAGTTAAGCATGAGGTCGTGTGAGGTTGGTTGAGGGGATATCCCCCCAATACCTTCTTAGCATTAGATATATCTCTGGGGATATATTCATATATGGGGATCTTGTTAGTACCTTTACCTCTGTGAGAAGTGGTTCTTTTGAGGTTTCAGTCTTTGTTACCCTGCCCATACGGTAGACATGACTTACGATTATTCGCATGCACATTGGTTATACCATGGTTTCTTAGTTGCTTGACATAGGTACCACATAGGTTACTTGCATGGGTTATTCTGCAAGTACCTTGAGTCAAATAAAGGTCGTACAACACACAACCTTTATGGAGTATTACCTCTCTGGAGGGATCTGACCAATTGGTTGTTAAGCCCATGAGGACCCTTATAATTGATTATGATACCTCTGATCTTTTGCAGGGAGTCTTAGGCCCCTCTTGGGAGAGTCATACCTAATTTAGGGAGGGAGGCCCCTTTCAACCACTTTATCCTGTTTGTGTGCATATTGGCCTTTTTTTTATTTTATTTTGGTGTGATCTTTGATTACTAGTTGGCCTTAGGATTTGTTTTTTATATCTTGAGTCTTGAGTGATCGTGGAGCCAGACCAACATCCCTGCAGGTCTCACCGCTTGTTACAGTTATCACCACATTTTGAGTCTTTGCCTTCTAAAAGGCGTAAAGTTATCAAATGTGGTATACACACCTCCACTTACCATACTTGTGATCATACAAGGATGGGTATTGAATCGAGTTAGAAAGATGTTGGGATTCCTTTGACTCCCATACCTACTATAGTTAATGGTACCCCTTCGACACCTTCAACCACAATGGTTGTAGTGCCCAATGCCCCTATCATCACTTATTCCCGTCCTATAGTGAATACTCAACCTATAGCCACAAACCCTTTTGGGTCCCTTTGTCACTCATTGAGCTACAATATTCATTCCATCCCTATGGCCTCTAGCCATTTTTCTTATGGTATGTTGAACTTCACATCGCAAATTTCATCCTCCATCCCAGCGTCTAGTCTGAATACTAGTATTGGACTTGGGGGCATGGCTCCTCCACATAATCCATTCTCATTTGGTGATTCTCATGTCCCACAAATGACTCCTATAGTTGGAGGCCTTCCTCTTATTAACCCTGGGTCTAATCATGTTCCTAATGCTTATGGATGGAGTAACCAACCTGGTGGACAAGCTCCTTGTTACAGTCCATCCTTTACACCCACCTCCTCTATATCGATTATGAACAACACATTTGGCATGACGAATCCACCTTTATCCTCCGGATTCACACCTAGAGGAGGTCATTTTCATACCTTGGGAAACCCCCAACCTGGAGCCACTCCGGCTGGGGGCAATTTTTACAACCCTTATCATAACATTCCTATTGGAATGGTTCCCAACCAACCTCTCATGAATCAGTACATAGGAGGGTCTTACAGTCCCGGACAGGGCCATAGTGCTTACTAGAACCCTGGATGGGCTGTGATTCCCCAACAACAATCTTTCCATGCAGCCTGGGTCCAGATGCTACAATCTCATCTCCCTTTTCTGGCCACACTCAATCTGCCAGACTTGTCTAAGTTAATGAATGATCATGTGTTTCATGATCCGACATGGCCCCCCGTCCTCACCAAGATTCCTTTGGATATTCAAAAATTTGAAGTAAAAACTGGAGGGGATCTTGGTGATCACGTCACTACCTTTCACCTTTGGTTCTATCTGAATTCCCTTAACGATGATTATGTTCATTTAATATTGTTTCAATGCACCCTCGTGAGGGTCATCGTGAAATGGTATATCGAGCTACCAGGGGGGGCATACAAAACCTTTAATCAGATGGTTTTAGTCTTCCTCAACCACTTCCAATTGTTGGTTCGTTATGATGCTAGCTTAGAAATTTTGTCGACCTTACGTCAGAACAAAGCCACTCATATATCAGATCATATCTAGGAGTGGCATAGACGAAAGAGGTTGATCAAGACCTACATACCCCCGAAATTCCTGCTAGAGTGGTTCCTTAAGTCTCTACAGCCTTATATTTCAAAAGATGTTTCTACATCTGGGGTTACGTCTGAGGAAGAAGCAATTTTTAAATCCCGACAGTTAGATATTATATATGCTCAGTCTGAGATGCTATACAAGATTCTTCCAGATGCACCGAGGTCAAAATATGACCCTAGACAAAAGCATGGGCCTCATGTCGTTGGCATTGTGGGCTCTGCCATTGTGAAATCCGTAGACTCGATGATAAGCCATTTGAAAGAGTTGTCTCTAAACTAGTCCATAGGAGAGACAAATTTCTTTGTTTCCTCCACTCCTACTTAGTTGGGAGAGCTATATTCTATGCAATCATCGACCAACTTGAATGGTAACCAACAACCAAGAGGGAATAAAAAGAAAGGACGTAGTAATAATCGTAGGGGTTGGAAGAATAATAATAAACCCAAGGAGAATGGTAATAATGAGAAGTTGAATAATAATTTTGGTGAGGGAAAGAAAGAAAGGTGGAAGGTGGAGTTTCCCTGCAAGATTTGTACAAATGATCACCTTACCCACTTATGCCCCAAACTTGTGGAAGCTGCGAGGCTTTTATCTCTACCACCCATTGTGCTAACTAATCCTTTTCCACATAATCATCACATGGCCTCGAGCTCCTCAAATACGAGAAATGAGGTGAGTGGGATTCAAAACCTACCAACGCAATAAAGTGACCGTTTATGCATAAATATGGTTAAATATGAGGTTAATGTAGCCACTCGATGTCGTGATTACAGTTCTCCATAGACTGTACATGTTCTATAATCTCCCCCTCCTATGGAGACACCCTTATAGATCGAAAAACTTGAGCCCCCACCTTATATTCCAAAAGGAGTACTCAAGCGCTCTACCCACAATCCTAATGCTAAAGCCTCCCAGAATTACTCTATCGTTGAGGATCTGGGTCAAACCCCTTGTGTGATGTCGGCTCTGGAGGTACTCCAGACATGTCCCTCATAGAGGAATGCATTGCTATATGCATTAGGAGCTCTAGATCCTTGTGGCTCTAAAGTTATAAAGCTTGATGTCACAGATGTGAAGCCTCACTTGCCTTACCATGTGGCATTCCAAATCCACGTGGGTTACTCAAAGTATACCATCAAATGTAATGTTGTTGATTAAGGCGCTGCAACATGTGTGATGTCCCTAGTCTGTTGGAGATCCCTCGGCTCTTCGACCATGTTGACTTATTTTGACAGTCATTCTTTCCTCCCTCATGGTATTCTTCCTGCCTTTCCGGTCCATTTAGGTGGGAAGACGGTAGAGGTGGATGCTGAGGTGATTGATGCACCCCTCAACTATAACTTGTTACTATGATGCAATTGGACTTATTCTATGACTGCAATCATATCATCCATATTCCGCACTCTTTTCTTTCCTCATGATGGGAAGATCGTGACAATCAACCATTTTTCCTTTATGTATGCTAGCCCCAATGCATCTATTGGACCATCGATCCCCGTGATCGACAATTATTAGTTGATAACTGAGAATATCGATGTCAGAATGTAGTCATCCCTTATGGGTACCTTCGACTTCATGGCACTAGTTCATCATATATATGCCATATCCAGTAGGTCTACTTCGTCAAAGAGGTCCTTTCCTTTCCGCACTTCGTATTTTAATGATCCTTGGACCCTACCTTCCTCAATTTTGTCTTGTGAAGGTCAGTTACATCCTGGAATGGCCATGCTAATATCGGCATTAGATATTATGTATCAAGTTGTTCTTGACTCTTCCACCGGCCTGGATCCTGTTACCTCGTAGACGAACGAGGAGGATCTTGTTCTAGAGCCCGTGTGGGCCACTTCATCATCTTGTTAACGTGACTACCTCGGTGAGATTTTACCTTTGGATGAAGCTATCATAGAGGCCATGAATGGTTCTAACAGACCATGGGATGATATGCACCATCACTCTTGTTTTCTCCCAGAGCTTTCCAAAATCGAACGAGATGATTTTAGATCTACCTTGAGCGATATAGTCGGTCATGTCGTAGTTCCACTTGATACACACGACATTTATGCCGAAGGAAAAATGGCGAGTATCTCCCCTATTAGTCCCTAAAGTTGCACTTGACTGTGAGAGGGAAATCTAGGGCATCATCGGTTTATTGCAAAGTTTTTTGAATGTTTTTATGATTTGGTTTTTTGAATAAGGTGGTTGAAAACTAGCTCAAGGTTATAACATAACATGAAAATCAAAATCAGAACATAGTATATCCCATTGACTGATTAAAAGGTAATCACATAGATAGATTAGACCAATAGTAAAAAGAGAGGATGAAGCCTTCAATTTGTCAAATTCACATAAATTCTTGTCTTAGAATATCATAAGGAAACAAGACCATCAACTTGAAATCAAAACTTGAAAATAATTCCCACAACAAATTCTTTACTGTATTAATTAACAATCAAGAAACAAATGCATTGTAGTCTGAATAATGAACTCAAGCATGAAGAAAGAAAACAGAGTAGAAAAGAGTGTCTAACCATCCATATGCCTTTGCTATTAAGTGTCAAATAGAACATAAATGCCTTACAAGGAGTTTCACAAAACAAGTCCTCTGGATCTCCATTTTTTCGACCTGAACAGAGTCTTTCATCTGTCTACTTAAACTATCTAGAATACCTCAAATCCTAACTTCTAGAATGTTATTAATGATTAGATCTAATTAACATCTATCTATTAGGGAGGTTAGCTCGAAAAGATAATTTACATTCCAAAAATAGACATAGCTCAACAACTTAATCTTAAATGATTATGTCACAATACATTCAATCCTACAAAAAGGGATTGACTTGATCTAGTCATGCATTTTGAAATATTTTCTTTTCACAAGCCAAAATAAGTAGATTTTCCCTTGCTCGCTGCTAAACATCAAAATTTGAGAATGTGTCAAATTCTCCATGAAGCTTTAAGGTATGATAACAACAGTGGCCCTGGCAGTCTTCTGTTTGAGCTTTGTGGTGAGCACAACATTATGCCAGTATAGTTTGAAGTTTATTTCTCTGATCTCTTTGAGAAATTCCTTTTTCTCTTTTTTCTTCTTCTTAAAACCCTAGATCTTTTCTTGTTTTCTGGCACTCCATTGTTCTACATGAGCTTTCTCTTTCTTCAGCTATTTCACCACCTTTCAGAGTTCTCTAATCTTTTCTTTTTCTGTTCTGACCTTGACCTTAATTTTAGGGAACTCATCTGCAGGTGCAGGCTCATTCAGATTTATGTCAGCCTTAGGCTCTCTTAATTTAATCTGGTACCTAGAAACCAATCCTGAACTGTGCTCTTCATCTAAACTAGTTGAATCTATGGCTTCGGGTATGTCTGATATGTGGTATGAATCTACAATATGGCCTTCTATACTTTCAAGGACCTTACTTATACCTTCAACAGATGTTTCGTCTTGTGACAATCTGGTGGTGGCTCTTGTTACAGGTCCTGTAGAGAGAGGGGCGGTTTGATTCCCTTTATCTGCTATTTTTTATATAACAGAGGTTTGTTTACCCTTTGTTTGACCTTTGTTTTGGCATCCTCGGAATGATATTCTATAACTATGACATCTTCCTTTTTTTTATTGAAGGATCGAACATATCTTTCAACCTTAGCCTGTATTTGTTGGTAATTCTGGTTGAATTCCTCCTAGGTCTTTTACGCGTAGACACATATTTCTTTCTTTGTCTTTTAGCTACAACACCTCTCTTACTGGTTTTTGGAGCTTTATCCTTGGCTGGGGGTTTAACATCATAGTCTTCATCTGAATCCACTTCCATTTTAACATATGTCTCAAAAAACTTTTCGGTTTCTATATCCAGTTTGGGTCTCTTACCCCTGCTAGTTCTTGTCACCCTGATATCATACATTTCTTCTTCAACTGGATTTTCATCAACTGGAACACTTTGTTTCAATGTAGCAACTCTTTTACCCTCTCCTCTTTTTTGTCTTCTAGGTTGTGGATCAGGGTTTAGGGACTGGAACGATTTGAAATGAGTCAGTTGTAAGTACTGAACAACTCGATCACGTAATGGTTTGAATCATAAAATTATTTGAGGTAAATCGTGGGACACATGCGAATTCTTAGTCCACGATATGTGTAATCATAACAAAATCAGGGTGGCAGGCACATATTCAGGCATGATTATATTTGTGCTACAGGAATAATGTTATTCTAGTAGCACTATTAATGACTAGAAGAGATTTGAATATGCAAAATTCAAATAGGCATATGAAGTGACACATCATTTAAAACTATGTCTTAAAACTCTAGACTTAAAGAAATTATCCAAAAAGATAAAATGCAAATCATAACAAGCAGAAAACAAGGATTAAAATCAAATGAAAGCAAACAACGAAGTGTAGGTAGGAAGGGTTTAGGATTAGGGTGTCTCACTAAATCAAAAGAAAAATTAGAGACTAACACTGGCTCCTTATGGGGATGGAGTTTTGATAATAAACTCCAAGAACTGCAAACCAATGCCTATTCCTTTATTTCAGATTCACTGATCTCCCTACATCTGTCAGTATTTATTCACAACAAAACTGTAAAAACAAGTCCATTGGGTATATGGAGTCTTTATTGAAAGTAAACCTACTGTACAAACTGAAAACCTGGTCAGTCTTTAGAGAAAATAGTGTTTCAAGAACCTCCCATTCACTGGGCCTCCAGAAGTTTCTGTGTCATCCAAATTATGCAGGAGAAAAGTGTTATTGTCCATTACCTTGGCTATCTTGAAGGCACCATACCATAGGTTATCGAACTTACCATGTTTTGCTTTATCCTCTCTCCTGGCATCCCATATTAACACCAAATCCCCTTCATTAAAGATATATTTCTTAGTTCCTTTGTCAAATGTGGCTTTGACTTCACTCCGGTGAGAAGAAACAATCTGATTCATCTATTCTCTGACCTGCTGAACCTCAATCATTTGAAAAATTCTCCTTTGTAGATCATTAGGTTCTTCTAACTCTTCTTGCAAGAACTTTAAAACTTGTAGGCATAATTAAGTTGGAAGAATAGCTTCTTTCCCATATACCATATGGAAAGGAGAAGTCCCAATAGACTTTTTGTTGCTAATACGATCTGCCCATAGGGAAAACTTTCATTTGGAATACCATGATTTCTTATTTTCTGCCAGTAGTTTTTTGATAATCCTTATCAGAGTTTTATTGGAGGACTCTGCTAACCCATTCCCTTCAGGGTAATAGAGAGGAGAGTGGACCAATTTGATACTGTACTTATTACAGAATTCAATCATGGAATTGGATTTAAAGGTTTGTGAATTATCAGTGACTAGTTTTTTAGGACAACCAAACTTGGAAAAAATATATCCTTCGAGAAAGTCCATGATTACCTTGTCGGTTGCATTCTGAGTCAAAATTGCCTTAATTCACTTCGTAAAGTAATCAATGGCTGTAAGAATCCATATGTGTTGTCCTGAAGATGAAGGATTGATCTCTCCGATGAAATCTAAGCCCCATGGTTGGAATGGCCCATGGGAGATGATTGGTTTCAGAGGAAAAGACATAAGTTTCTTCTTTCCAGCAAATTTCTGATAGGGTTCACATGCCCTGACCTGAGCAAAAATATCTGAGAATAGAATTGGCCAGTAATATCTTGCCCTAAGAATCTTGAAGGCAGTGGCTTTCCAATGGTGATGACCTCCACACACACCATGATGTAGATCATGAAAAATTTGTTCAGCGTCTTTTTCATCAACACACCTCAGCAAAAAACCATTAGGGTCTTTCCAGAATAAGATCTGATCAATAATGCAATACTTTACTGCTCTTAAATTTAATGATCTGAATTTTGATTTATCCAACTTTGGGGGAGATTGAAAATTCAACAGAAAAAATATGATATCTTTGTACCATGGTGAAGAAACATACTTATTGTTTACCTGTGAATTTGTTTCTTCAATATGGAAAGAAGAATCTTGTGTCTTGTCTAAAAGATGGTACAACCCAATTGCTTTGCAATTAGATTCTATCATTAATTTGGCAAGGCCTTGAACTTTTATCACTTGAGTAGGATTTATGGTGAGATCATACTCCAGGATTTTTGTTATCCATTTCCCTCTCTTTCCTTCACAGTCAGGCTGAACCAATATTTCTTTGACTGCACTGCTTGGGACATAAGCTGTAATCTCAGATTGAAGAACATATACTCTAAAGGACTTCAGAGCCTTTACCAGGGCATAAGCCTATTTTTCCATTACATCATACCTCAATTCAGAGTCTCTAAGGGTTTTTCTAAAGAAGGAGATGGGCTTCTCATATCCTTGCTCATTTCTTTGTAGAAGAACATCAACTATGGTGTTTTCTGATACAAATGAGAAAATCATGAATCCTTTGGAGTAATCTGGACTAATGAGAATAAGGGCCTATACAAGAGCCTGCTTGATTCTTTCAAAATATTCTTTAGCTTCTGGTATCCACTTAATTTCTGCATCCTTTTTCAACATGTCAGTAATGTACTTGATAATCTCTACAAAATTAGGTATAAACCTCCTCAAAAAATTAATTTTACCAATGAAGGACTTAATAGAATTCTTGTTTCTCAGAATATCTATTTGTTGGATAGCCTTGACTCTTTCAGGATCTATTTTAATACCTTCAGGGGAAGCAATATGTCCTAAAATCTTTCCGTCCTCCATTGCAAAGTGTGATTTTTTAGGATTAAGTGATATGCCATACCTTCTACATTTCTCAAAAGTTTTCTTCAAGTGTTGTAAATGTTCTTCATCAGATTCTGAAAATACAGTGATGTCATCAAGATAAATAACCACAAACATGTCATTTTCACCAATAAAAGCAATATCCATGGCCCTTTGAAATTTGGCTCCTGCATTCATCAATCCAAAGGGCATCTTTTCGTACATAAAAGTGCCCCAGGGTGTGGTAAATGTTGTTTTATTTTTTTCCTCTTCCACTACTGATATTTGATTGTACCCTGAGTACCCATCAAGCATAGAGATCCTCTTTGCTCCTACAACTCTTTGTAAAATATGATCCATTTTTGGTAATGGATAATTTTCTTTCAAGGAGCACCTGTTCAAATTCCTGAAGTCCACACAGAGCCTTATCTCTTTGTTTTTCTTCCTGACAGGCACAAGGTTGGCTACCCATTTTGAGTATCTCAGTGGCACTATGATTTTGGCTTCTAATAATCTTTTCAACTCCTTTTCTATTATGGGTAATAGTAGAGGATTAAATTGCCTAGAATTTTTCTTAACAGGTTTAGACCCAGGTTTCAGAGGAATTTTGTGATGTATGATCTCTGTATCAAACACTTTCAAATCTTCATAAGACCAAGAAAATATATATGAATATTGCTTCATCAATTCAACATATTCTCTTCTCTGTTTCTATGAAAACTTTCTAGATATTTTGACCAACTTGGGATTTGTATCAGGACTGATGACACAGTCCACTACATCGGTATCTTCTGTTTGATTAATGACCTTCCTGGAAACATCATTGTGATCAAACAACCTCTCTAATGGAATCAAAACTTTAGGCATATGGTTTTTCTTTAGTTCAATGATTTTGTGCCCAACAACATTATCTTGAAGGATATCTGTAGCATGTACCTTTACTTCACCATCATCATCCTGATCTATTGAAATGTTAGAAAACTCTTCAATAGTTTTCAAAAATATTTGAATTTCCTCATCGTCTTTAAAGACCTACGAATGTTTTATATTATCTGGTATTGAGGGTCAGTGTCTGACCTCAAATTCAAACTTCAGATTAGGGAACATTGGAGTTTTAAAATTGCTAGCTGCAAGTGCCAAAGAGTCATCCTGTTGATTTAAATTTCTATGCACAAAAGTAATATTGAATGCCAAAAAGAAATTATCCACATAATCCCACACCTCATTTCTATATTGTTTCAACCTTTGTTGTTTGGTATGATATATATTTTTGATCTGATGAATAATTAGTTCCGAATCTCCAAAAACAGAAAGTTTATCTATACCCATATCTTTAACAGCTTTCAAACCTAACAATAAGACTTCATACTCACTGATGTTATTGGTGGTGTCAAATTCAAGTTTATATGACATAGGAATCACCTCCTTAGTAGGGTAAATGAAGACAATCCCAGCTCTAGAACCTTCTCTAGAACATGCTCCATCAAAATACATTTTCCAAATAAAGTTATATTCAATGTCTCAAACTGCAGTTGTTGTCTTCCTAACTGATACTTCTCCCATCTCATCACTCATATGAAAAATAGAGGAACCAATATCATCTTCTACAACATATATATGATGATTAGTGGGGTTTTCATGATCACTTACCAAATAAGACAGTCTTACTTCTATGTATAATCTTCGGTTTTCCCCACCAAAAACAGGTATGGTTGCATAACTAAGATCCATATGTAGAGTACCACCTACCTTATTGGCCCAAGATCTTGAAAGAAGCATTCCAAATTTTGGTGGTATGTCAGCCATAATAACATCTAATACCACACTTTTCATAGGTAATTAGGAAAGAGTAACAACCCCATCTTTCATAACACCAAGGCATTTGACTTTCTTGGAGTCAAAAGAATATAGATCACGGTATGGTCTAGTAATATCCAACCCTAATTCTTCCATCACCACCTTAAGCATAACATTATGCGAGGCACCAAAATCCATTAGGCAATTATGCAATATCTTGTCATGGACATTTAGTGAAATGTAGAATGTAGGAGAGGCATCAATTATGTCTTGAATGTGAGGTCCAATAGTTACATAAGGGTTTTCATATTTTAGATTGACTGTATCTGAAAAGGTAACTTGTGTTGGAGACTGTAGAGCCTTGAGGACGGTCTTTCTAAAGGGATTTGTTTTCATGAGTTCTAACAAAGGCACCAAAATCTTGATTTTGTTGATTTTATGTTCTAAACTGAAAGAAGAAACATTCCTTTCTGGTTCCTTTATATCAACAGTACTAACCTTGGTAGGCTTCTTCAATGGTTGATTAGCCTGAATCTTCGGACTTTCTTTGATGATTCTTGTTTTAACTAGAGTACTAGTCTTCTTTGTGGAAACAAGTGTATCCACTTTAGGTGTATTTGAACCAGATCTGAGATTGTATTTCTTCCTTTTAGGTTCCTTTTGGATGATCTCCTCGGCATCCCCTTCCTCAAACTGGTTTGAAATCAAAGCATCTTCATAATCATATTGTGTCACATGCATAGGAGATGATTCAGAATCATTTAGATGAACTGCAAGGTCGTCTTTTGTATCATCTTCATCCTCCTCCTCATCTACTTCATTATTCTGGAAAGGAGGCAAAACCTTTTGATCATCTTGATTTTTTCTTTCCCTTGGTAAGATTTGAGGTGCATTGTTTGGCCTCCTAAACTTATTTTGATTTCTGTATCCACCCTCCTATGCAGGTCTACTGGGATGTTTTTGTTCCATGTTCAACCTTGCCATATTAGATGTCAGATTTTTTAGCATCTTATCCATTTCATCCATCTTAGAATCAGATGATGTATTAGAAGATGAAGGCAACTCTTTTTTTTTCTTTTCTTTTTTTGTCTCTATCGCTCCTAGACTTCAATTTTTCTGCTGCTAATGTGTTTGATTCTACCTCGATAGCAACATATTGCATCAGGCTGAGGGTAGAATCCCTTCTTTATCTAAGCAACAAGGAAAATTCAATGTCGAAAGCATTGCCAAAAGTGATTTTAGCTGATGTCTTTGAAGGTTTAATCTCTTCTGGAATTTTACCATAAATCTGGTTGAATCTTTTGGTAAAATCATGTATTGATTCACCTTGTTTCCTTTTTAAAGCACCAAATCCAATGATGTAGTATAAAAAGTCTTTCTTGTATCCCCATTGTTTAATAAGGGAATCATCTAAGGCTACAATATCAACAATTGAATTAGGTGGTAAAATCCTGAACCACTTTCTTGCTTCACCATTTAAACTCTACACAAACAATCTCATCCACACATCTGCATGCTCTACATTGAAATTGTCTGCAAAAATATAAAATGAAATCAAATGCCCTTCAACAGTAACCGCTCCATCTCCATTAAATATGGGCAAGTATCTCATGTAATCATTAGGTGGAAAGGAAAACATGACTTGTGGGAGGATCAAAGGGGCATACCTTGCTGCAACAATTTCATCTATTCTGTCTACAGCCATATTTGCTATCTTTGGTGTTTGAGTTTTGGGAGTAAGGAAGATTGGTGATATTGGAGGTGAAACTGCCCCTTGTGTATGAAAAATTAACTATACTGTCACTAAGTCTTGATATTTAGTAGATAGGGTTTTCTCTTCTAGACTATGATCAGATGATGGGCCAAGAAACAAAGGATTCTCAAAAGAAAAATAATGTGTATTAAAATCTTCGGAGGAGAGAGATCCAAGAGATGAAGAGGGTATTTGTGGTTCACTTTTAATATCTGAGTTGTGACCTGTCATAGTTTCAGTCACAAGCAAGGTGTTTGAATATTCATGTTTAATGAGTTCAGTAAGTAGCTTCCACTGATCTAGATTTAATTCCGAGATAGTTGAAGGGAATGAAATTGTAGCAGCCTCAATAATAGGTTTGACTTCACTTTCAAAAATCACCTCCTCATCTGCTTGGATTTTGGTGATTTCAGAGCACTGTCCTTGAAAAATTTCTGAAGACAATTTTCCCCTTGAGAGAGAAGACTGTCTAGAAACAACCTTAGTTTTTCCTGGTAACTTTTCAGGACCTGGAACTGCTACAACGGGCTCAGGATCTGGATTTTTTCTGGTTACTGGTCTCTTAGTAGATGATGAAGAAATTAGAGGATTTTTAGTTCTTTTAACTTCTCTTTTAGGAGCCAGAATTACCATAGAGGAGTCGCCAGGTGAATAATCAAAGTTGTAAATAATGTCCAAAATCTTGTTCACCATCAAGATTTGAGTCTAATATTGTCGTTTTCCTAGGGAATATATCTTTGTTTCTTCATCCTCGACAGTGACGCCAAAAGATGTTAGTCCCTAAAGTTGCACTTGACTGTGAGAGGGCAAGCTAGGGAATCATCGGTTTATTGCAAAGTGTTTTGAAGGCTTTTATGATTTGGTTTTTTGAATAAGGTGGTTGAAAACTGGATCAAGGTTATAACATAACATGAAAATCAAAATCAGAACATAGTATATCCCATTGCCGGATTAAAAGGTAGTCACATAGATAGATTAGACCAATAGGAAAAAGAGAGGATGAAGCCTTCAATTTGTCAACTTCACATAAATTCTTGTCTCAAAATATCATAAAGAAACAAGACCATCATCTTGAAATCAAAACTTGAAAATAATTCCCACAACAAATTATTTACTGTATTAATTAACAATCAAGAAACAAATGCATTGCAGTCTGAAAAATGAACTCAAGCATGAAGAAATAAAACATACTAGAAAAGAGTGTCTAACCATCCATATGCCTTTTCTATTAAGTTCCAAATAGAACATAAATGCCTTACAAGGAGTTTCACGAAACAATTCCTCTTGATCTCCAATTTTTCGACCTGAACAAAGTCTTTCATCTGTCTACTTAAACTATCCAAAATACCTCAGATCCTAACTTCTATCATGTTATTAATGATTAGATCTGATTAGCATCTATCTATTAGGGAGGTTAGCTTGAAAAGAGCATTTACATTCCAAAAATAGATACATCTCAACAACTTAATCTTAAATGATTATGTCACAATACATTCGATCCTACAAAATGGGATTGATTTGATCTAGTCATGCATTTTGAAATATTTTCTTTTCACAAGACAAAATAAGTAGATTTTCCCTTGCTCGCTGCTAAACATCAAAATTTGAGAATGTGCCAAATTCTCCATGAAGCTTTAAGGTATGATAACAACAGTGGCCCTGACAGTCTTCTGTTTGAGCTTTGTGGTGAGCACAATGTTATGCCAATAGAGTTTGAAGTTTATTTCTCTGATCTCTTTGAGCAATGCCTTTTGCTCTTTTTTCTTCTTCTTAAAACCCTAGATATTTTCTTGCTGCCTGGAACTCCATTGTTATACATGAGATTTCTCTTTCTTCAACTGTTTCACCACCTTTCGGAGTTCTCTAATCTTTTCTTTGTCATTTCTAACCTTGACCTTAAATTCAAGGAACTCATCTGCAGGTGGAGGCTCATTCAAATTTATGTCAGACTTATGCTCTCTTAATTTAATCTGGTACCTAGAAACCAATCTTGAACTGTGTTCTTCATCTGAACTAGTTGAATCCATGGCTCCAGGTATGTCTGATATGTGGTTTGAATCTACAAGATGGCCTTCTATACTTTCAAGGACCTTACTTATACCTTCAGTAGATGTTTTGTCTTGTGACAATCTGGTGGTGGCTCTTATTACAGGTCCTATAGAGAGTGGGGCAGTTTTCTTCCCTTTATCTACTGGTTTTTAATGTAATGGGGGTTTGTTTACCCTTTGTTTGACCTTTGTTTCAACATCCTCAGAATGATCTTCTATAACTATGCCATCTTCCTTTTCTATTGAAGGATCGAACATAGCTTTCAACCTCATCCTATATTTGTTGGTAATTCTGGTTGAAATCCTCCTAGGTCTTTTAGGCGCAGGCACATATTTCTTTTTGTATTTTAGCTACATCACCTCTCTTACTAGTTTCTGGAGCTTTATCCTTGGATGAGAGTTTAACATCATAGTCTTCATCTGAATCCACTTCCATTTTAACATCTGTCTCAGAAAAAAATTTAGTTTCTATATCCAGTTTGGGTCTCTTACCCCTGCTAGTTCTTGTCACCCTGATATCAGACATTTCTTCTTCAACTGGAGTTTCATCAACTGGAAAACTTTGTTTCAATGTAGCAGTTATTTTACCCTTTCCTCTTTTTTGTCTGCTAGGCTGTGGATCAGGGTTTAGGGATTGGAACGATTTGAAATGAGTCAGTTGCAAGTACTGAACAACCCGATCACGTAACGGTTTTAATCATAAAATGATTTGAGGTAAATCGTGGGACACATGCGAATTCTTAGTCCATGATCTATGTAATCATAACAGAATCAGGGTGGCAGGTGCATATTTAGGCATGATTATATTTGCACTACGGGAATAATGTTATTCCATTAGCGCTATTAATGACTAGAAGAGATTTGAATTTGGGAAATTCAAATAGGAATATGAAGTGACACATCATTTAAAACTATGTCTTAAAACTCTGGACTTAAAGAAATTATCCAAAAAGATAAAATTCAAATCATAACAAGCTGAAAACAAGGATTAAAATAAAATGAAAATACACAACGAAGTGCAAGTAGGAAGGGTTTAGAATTATGGTGTCTCACTAAATCAAAATAAAAATTAGAGACTAACATCCCCTATCGTCATGATCGATATATCTCATATCCCTGGCAAGGTTGAAAATGTATACATCGGTGTGGATTGTTCGCCAAAAGAAACTTTGATCTACACCGAGCTCTTCAAGGAATTTTGCGATATATTCGCTTGGTCATATGAAGAGATGTCAATAATCGACCCTCGAATTGTTGAACATGATATTCAAACCTACTTGGATGCCAAAACTGTTCGATAACGACTTATTGATTTCAATCCTAGGATGGCCCCTGTTATTAAGGCAGAGGTTGAAAAACTATCCAATGTTGGCTTTATCTACCCAGTTCCCTTGACTGAATGGGTATCAAATACCGTTCCTATGAACAAAAAGCAAGGAACCATCCACGTATGCATGGATTTCCATGACCTGAATAAATCCCATCCCAAAGACAACTTCCTGACACCATTCATCGATTATATTCTCGACGAATATGTGGGAAGCAAAGTTTTTTCTTTTATGGACATATTTTTCAGGGTATAACCAAATTCAGATTAAGCCCGAGGACCAACATGTGGAAATTACTAAGGAAACTAAGAGGGGGAGGGGGTGAATTAGTTGTTACTGTGCTTAAACAATATTAAGTCTATTAAGCCATTTTTAATCTTTTATCAAGTTACCATCAATATTATACATAACATGAACAACATAAATAATGAGCATCAATCACACATAATATATACACAGAGATAGATTTTCACGAGGAAACCCATAAAGGGAGAAAACCTCTTCTTCTTTGAAATGATAGGTAGTCTTTTAAGTTCTATACATCATATATGTTTGAGCACCAACTCAAAGTGAGGCTACTACCTCTGTTTTACGAGCTCCAACTTGTTGAGAGCACCAACTCTCTGGTTTCTCTAGCACCTACTGGAAGGAAGCACCAACTCCCTGAGTGTTCCATCACCGACTGGATGGAAGCACCTACTTCCACTTATACAAGCACCAACTTGTTTGAGAGCACCAACTCTCCGGTTTCTATAGCACCCACTAGAAGGAAGCACCAACTCCCTGAGTGCTCCAGCACCGACTGGATGGAAGCACCTACTTCCACTTATACAAGCACCAACTTGCATATAGAAAACTCTGTGTTTTCCCAAGAACCACACTGTCACCCTATTTTCTAGCCACAACTAGATGGAAGCTACAACTCCCAATATTCAAGCACCAACTTGAATATCAAAGGACCACATTCCTCCCTAACACCACCCTACCTCCTTGATTATAAATAAATGATTGAATAACCAACAACAAAGATAAATCGATTCTTACCACTTCTTCTCTATTCTGTAAATCTGGTCTGCTTCTAATTGTTTTTCAATTCTTCTCTTCCTCTGTCTGTTTTGCAATTCTGCTCTGCTTCAGTCTATTCCTCATCTGTTACTCATCTCTAAGTTTTATCTCACACTGCGCATATTGTCGATCTCACACTACGCATACTGTAATTTTCCCTTTCTTACAGTTCAACTCATTTTTCATTCAGAATGACCAGCCCCACACAGTCATTGTGTGTTACTTTTATACACTACAATCCCTTCAGTTACCCCTCAAATCCCTAGAACAATGCTTCAGCAACTGAAAAACCAACCGTCCAAGAACCATGATTCGGTTATGCTAATTGAATCATAACTGAACAATTAATCATGAAGAGCAACAATAGCCCTTCGATCAGATTTCCAAGTACCCAACACCGTTGGATTACAAGCACAGGGTCTCGTGTTGATTTCGCCATTTCGCATTTCAACATTTCAACATTTCGGCATTCCTGTGGTGAAGAGTCTCGACTCTTAATGTTACGATTGCTGAAAAGGAGCTTAGCTTGGTGCTAGATCCTCCATCTCACATGACCACAGCCTACACCAAAAGGTGTTTTTCGCATTTCAGCATTTTGGAGTTCGAGACTTCGTGATGGTGGAGTTTTTGCTTGCTATGTAAAAACCCCAAAATAGAAATTTCTGATGTGACGTAAACCTACTGACATGATATGTGGATTGACACATGTCGAATAGCTGCCATGTGTCACTCTTATTCATGAATTACATGTGCCTGAAATGTTGAATCAGCTTGACACTTGTCATTGCCTGATTGTGCCATGTGTCCTTAGCTGATGTGGTTTGCTGACGTGGTTTGTTGATGTGTCTGTTTCGGGATTTCAAGGTTTGCTACTTCATAGGTTAAAGTTCCTTTGATCTTTGATTTCCCGGTCTACGAAACTCTGAAATGGAGTCTTTGACATACTCTGATCTTTCGCATTTCCCGATTTCATCATTCTTGTCGTGAGTGTCCTTGACACCTCCAACTCCTGGTATCCAAAACTCTGAAATGGAGATTAAGTCGTGGTTTCTCATTTCGTTATTTCATCATTCTTGTCGTGAGTGTCCTTGACACCTCCAACCCTCGGTATCCAAAACATCGAAATGGAGATTAAGTCATGGTTTTTCATTTCACGATTTTCTGTCGTGAGTTGCTTCCTTGACACCTCTAACTCTCAGTATCCGAAACTCTAAAATGGAGATTAAGTCATGGTTTCACATTTCACGGTTTTTTGTCATGAGTTGCTTCCTTAACTCCTGGAGTTTATGCTTCTGATATTGCCATGTGATCATCGTTGCGCTGCTGGTCTTGCCACTTTCTCTTCTTCGTCATCGTCAGGCTGATCTTGCCATCAATGACAAACAAATACTCTTCCTTCTGTTTGCCCGTAATAAATATGCCAACAATCTCCCCCTTTGGCATTGATGGTAACCTTGAAGAAACTACTCATAGCATCCTTACCATTACACTTTCTCCCCCTTTGACATCAATGTCAAAGAAGTAACACGCTCCCCCTGAGCTGTTGCGGTACATACTCCCCTTGTCAACTATGAGCAACTTAGAAATACAACATATATTCAAATAAGTACCCCCCCTGATCAGGTGAACAGATTAGACAAAATAAGTTATAACCCCCAACTTTTGACGAATATATCCAAAAGGGGTCGCTGCTAACAATTTAGTAAAGATATTAGCTATCTGTTCTGTGGAAGGAATATAATTCACTTGAACAATTCTGTTTTTAACTTGTTCTATGAGAAAATGGTATTTTACTGGTATGTTCTTAGATTTTGAATGAAGTACATGATTCTTAGAGAGACTGATGGCACTAGTGTTATCACAGTGAAGTGGAATGGGATTAGTGTAAGTTACCTTCAAATCTGCAAGAGTTTGTATCATCCATAAAATCTGAGTTCAACAAGTAGTAGCAACAATGTACTCTGCTTCTGTAGTTGATAAGAAAATAGATCCCTGCTTCTTACTAATCCATGCTACCAATGAGTCACCTAGGAAGAAGGCACCTCCACTAGTGCTCTTTCTCTCATCCACACAATTTGCCCAATCTGCATATGAATAAGCAGTTAATCGAAAATTCTGATTTATGGGATACCACAGACCATAAGTCATTGTTCCCTTCAAGTATTTGAATATCCTTGTGACAACTACCAAGTGACTTTGTTTAGGAGCTGACTGATAACGACCTACCATTCCAGCAGCTTGCATTATATCAGGACGGGATGTTGTGATGTACAAAAGACTACCTATCATTGATTTGTATGTCCTTTGATCAACATTAGGTGACATATCATCTTTATTGAGATTGCAACCAACCACCATAGGTGTACTAACAGGGGAGGAATCCTCCATCTGAAATTTCTTCAACATCTCTTTCAAATATTTTTCTTGAGAGATAAATATTCCTACAGAACTCTGATTTACTTGTAAACCAAGAAAATATGATAGTTCTCCTATCATGGACATCTCAAACTCTGTTTTCATAGAGTTATCAAACCACTAGACAGATGATTTATTAGTATAACCAAAAATAATATCATCTACATAAACCAAAACAACTAGTAAATTATCACCTTCGGACTTAATGTAGAGATTGTTGTCAACAGTACCTTTCTTGAACCCTTTGTCTTGTAAAAATTTGTCCAGTCTATAATACCAAGCTTGTGGTGCTTGTTTCAATCCATATAAGGCCTTCTTCAGCTTGCAAACATAATTAGGATTATCTGTCAATGAGAATCCTTCAGGTTGCTCCATATATACTTCTTCCTCTAGATCTCCATTAAGAAAAGATGACTTAACATCCATCTGATACACTTTAAAGTTCTTATGACATGAATATGCAAGGAACATTATGATGGCCTCCAATCTTGGCACTAGTGCAAAAAGTTTCATCAAAGTCCTAACCTTCAACTTGTGCATACCCTTTACAGACCAATCTGGCTTTATTTCTAACAACTTGTCCCTTTTCATTCATTTTATTCTTGAACACCCATTTGGAACCTATTACATTNTTATCTTCAGGTCTAGGGACAAGCTCCCAAGTATTGTTCTTCTCAATCTGATCAAGCTCTTCATTCATAGCTCTAATCCAATCATCATGCTGGCTGGATTCATAAAAAAAAATTGGTTCAGTCATAGATAAAAAGGCAACATGAGATTGTTCTAAGTCTTTAATCAATTTCCTTCTTGTATGAACTCCTTTATTTATATCTCCAATTATCTGATTTTCAGGATGATTCTTTCTAACAATTATGAGAGGTGATTTTGCTTCTTTCTGCTAATTTGTGTCAGTTAGAGTATTCGTATCTTCATCTGATTCATATTCTTCTCTTTTTGATCCTTGGACCTGTTCATCTTCGTATTCAACTATATCTTTTGTGCTTGGATCAACACTGGTTACATTTTTGACCATGATTTCTTCATCAAATTTTATGTCTATACAATCAATCAGTTTATGCAGTCTCTTATTGTAACATTTGTATCCTTTACTGTTTGTAGCATAACCCAAGAAGATACCTTCATCAGCCTTGTCATCATATTTGCCAATATTTTCATCATTATTCTTAATGTAACATTTACTGCCAGAGACTTTAAAATGCTTGATTGAAGCAGGTCTTCCAAACCATAGTTCATAAGGAGTCTTGTCACTGTGTGGTATGAGATATGCTTTGTTAAGGATATGAACAAATGTATGAATTGATTCCACCCAATATGTCTAAGGTATATTTCTTTCATTCATCATTGATCTTTCCATTTGTTGTACTGATCTATTCTTCCTCTCAACAACTCCATTTTGTTGTGGAGTCCTTGGAATTGTGTACTCTCTTTTGATTCCATGTTTACCACAAAACTCTTTGAAGTTCCATGAGCTAAACTATCCTCCTCTATCAGACCTTACTGCCTTCAATCTTTTTCCTGTTTGATTCTCAGTTAGAGCCTTAAACACTTTGAATTTTTCAAATGCTTCAGATTTTTCCTTCAAAAAGGCAACCCATGTTAGTCTAGAATAATCATCAATAATAAACATAAAATAATTTTCTTTTCTTGTACCTTCTTTCCTTGATGGTCCACATAAATCCATATGTACTAACTGGAGAGGTTTTTCTCTTGAAGGACAGTTTTTAGATTTGAACTGAGTGCAAGTAAGTTTTCCTATCTGGCAAGGTTTACAAACATAATCATATGGCTTTGATATCTTTGGAAGATCCTTTACTGCCCCAATATTTTTGAGCTTGATTATATGATCAAAATTTAGGTGTCCAAGTCTCCTATGCCATAGCCAACTTTCATCATACTTGCTTAAGTAACATTCTTCTTTTTCTTCTTTTAACACATAGACATTGTTTTCTATTCTTATCCCTTTTGCAACTAGCTGTCTTGAATTCACAGATTTTATTCTATAATCTTTAGAGGTAAAAATGACTTCACATCCTCGGTCATAGACTTGACTGACACAAAGCATATTATGTTTCAGACCTTATACAAACAACACATCTTGAGCTTTCCCTTTTCCATTACTCAAACTTACCATTCCTTTACCTTTTATTTTTCCTGGTGCATCATTTCCAAAAGTTACAATCCCTGATTTTCTTTCACTTAGAGTTAGAAACTTACTTTTATCTCCAGTCATATGTTTGGAACATCCACTGTCAATATACCAGGGATTCTTTTCTCTTTGGGCTGATAACACTAGTCTACACTTGTCATCTTCTTTCTTCTTCCAAATCTTGAAATTTTCAGCAGTAAGATTCGAGTCTGACTT
>ML787526.1:320530-336066 GCA_009831015.1 Picea engelmannii | reverse complement strand
GACTAGAAGGAAGCACCAACTCCCTGAGTGTTCCAGCACCGACTAGATGGAAGCACCTACTTCCACTTATACAAGCACCAACTTGTTTGAGAGCACCAACTCTCTGGTTTCTCTAGCACCCACTAGAAGGAAGCACCAACTCCTTGAGTGTTCCAGCACCAACTAGATAGAAGCACCTAATTCCACTTATACAAGCACCAACTCTCATATAGAAAACTCTGTGTTTTCCCAAGCACCACCCTTCCACCCTATTTTCTAGCCACAACTAGATGGAAGCTACAACTCCCAATATTCAAGCACCAAATCGAATATCAGAGGACCACAGTCCTCCCTAGCACCACCCTACCTCCCTTATTATAAATAAATGATTGAATAACAAACAACACAGATAAATCGATTCTTACCACTTCTTCTCTGTTCTGTAAATCTGGTCTGCTTCTAACTGTTCTGCAATTCTTCTCTTCCTCTATCTATTCTGCAATTCTGCTCTGCTTCAGTCTATTCCTCATCTGTTACTCATCTATGATTTTTATCTCACACTGTGCATACTGTTGGTCTCACACTATGCATACTGTAATTTTCCCTTTCTTACAGTTCAACTCATTTTTCATTCAGAACGACCAACCCCACACAGTCATTGCATGTTACTTTTATACACTACAACCCCTTCAATTACCCCTCAAATCCCTAGAACGACGCTTCAAAAACTGAAATGACAACCGTCCAAGAACCATGATTCGGTTCTGCTAACTGAATCATAACTGAACAATTAATCATGAAGAGCAACAGTAGCCCCTCGATCAGATTTCCAAGTATCCAACACCGTTGGATTACAAGCACAAGGTCTCGCGTTGATTTTTCCATTTTGCATTTTGGCATTTCGACATTCCTGTGGTGAAGAGTATCGACTCTTCATGTTATGATCGCTGAAAAGGAGCTTATCTTGGTGCTAGATCCTCCCTCTCACATGACCACAGCCTACACCAAAAGGTGTTTTTCGCATTTCGACATTTCGATATTTCGGAGTTCGAGACTTCGTGATGGTGGAGTTTCTTCTTGCTATGTAAAAACCCCAAAATAGAAAGTTCTGATGTGACGTAAACCTACTGACATGACACGTGGATTGATACGTGTCGAATAGATGCCACATGTCACTCTGATTCATGACTTACATGTGCCTGAAATGTTGAATCAACTTGACACTTGTCATTGCCTGATTGTGCCACGTGTCCTTAGCTGACGTGGTTTGTTGATGTGTTTGTTTTGGGATTTCGAGGTCCGCTACTTCAAAGGTTAAATTTACTTTGATCTTTGATTTCCTGATCTGTGAAACTCTGAAATGGAGTCTTTGACATACTTTGATCTTTCGCATTTCGCGATTTCATCATTCTTGTCGTGAGTGTCCTTGACACCTCCAACTCCCAGTATCCGAAACTCCGAAATGGAGATTAAGTCGTGGTTTCGCATTTTGTGATTTCATCATTCTTGTCATGAGTGTCCTTGACACCTCCAAATCCTAGTATCTAAAACTCCGAAATGGAGATTAAGTCATGGTTTCGCATTTCGCAATTGTTTGTTGTGAGTTGATTCCTTAACACCTCCAACTCTCGGTATCCGAAACTCTGAAATGGAGATTAAGTCGTGGTTTCGCATTTCACGATTTTCTGTCGTGAGTTGCTTCCTTGAATCCTCGAGTTTACGCTTTTGATCTTGCCATGTGATCATCGTTGCACTATTGGTCTTGCCACTTTCTCTTGTTCGTCATCGTCAGGCTAAGCTTGCCATCAATGCCAAACAAATACCCTGCCTTCTGTCTGCCCATAATAAATATGCCAACACAACATAAGACGACATTTATTTTCCCTTGGGGTACATTCACATATCAAAGATTCCTTTCGACCTTAATAACGTCGGAGCAACCTTTCAATGAGATATGACCTTCACATTTCATGATCTCAAGCATATAGTCGAAGCCTATCTCGATGATCTCGCTGCTCACTCCCGTAAGAGAGTGGATCAACCTAAACACCTTCAACTAGTTTTTGAAAGATGTTACCATTATCACATCCGTTTGAACCCTCATAAATGCATATTTTTCATTAGGTCAGGTCAACTTATAGGATTTTTAGTCTTTGAGAATGGGATCATGGTAGATCCATTAAAGGTTGAGGAAATACTTTGATTGCCTCCCTCGCGCACTATTCGTAAAGTTCAAGGTTTGCAGGGGAAAGATAACTTTTTACAACGGTTAATAGTGAACTATGCCAATATTACTAAGAGTTTCATGTGTCTCTTAAAGAAGGACACTCATTTTATCTTGGATGAGCAAGCCCAGGAATCCTTTGATTCTCTAAAAAATCCTTGGTATCGACGCCTTTGTTGAAGTCTCCGGACTATGGTAGAGATTACTTGCTTTATGTCACCGCACCTGAGGAGATGATTGGCATGGTGTTGGTTTAGGATGATGAAGAATTATGTGAGAACATCATTTACTATCTTAGTCGAAACTTAGTCGGCCCTGAACTCAAATATTCTCATGTTGAAAAGCTAGCTTTGGTTGTCGTTCATGCAGTCCAACGATAACAACAATATATATTGATTTTCAAAACTATTGTGGTTGCCAATGTCAATCCATTTCAATACGTCTTTATGAGGTGTATCATAGGGGGAAAGTACAATAAATGGATTGTCATTCTACAAGAATTTGATCTCGATTTCGCTTCTGCGAAGTACAAAAAATCACTAGTTTTTGCAGAGTTAATATTTGACTTCCCTTGGTTAGATGAGGATGTTATTCATGTTGATTCATTTGAAGATGAGCACATTTTCCTCGTCTCATCGCCATATCCCTAGTATGGAGATATTGTTGTCTATATTCAAACTTTGAAGTTCCCTCATCATCTCTCGCGAGATGATCGACGACGTATATGCTACCAAGCTAAGAATTACCTTATCATTGGCGACACTCTCTATCACTAAGGATTAGACAATATCCTATGTCGTTGTTTAATTCAAGAAGAAGCTGAGTCTGTTCTAAACGACTACCATAGTGGTGCTTATGGTGGTCATCTATTCGGGCTTGCGATAACCCAAAAATTTTGTGAGCTAGTTATTTTTGGCCATCTATTTTTAAAGATTGCATCGAAGCAGTTAAGAAGTGTCACCCCTGCCAAGTGTTCACTCGGAAAATGCGCTCGCATCCATCCCCTCTCCATCTAGTCATTATCGTATGTCCCTTCACCAAGTGGGGGGTGGATGTTTTTGGATTGCAAACCAACTTCGACTGGGGGGCATCAACACATTATTGTGGTCATAGAATACTTTAATAAGTGGTTCAAGGCCATGCCTACAATTAAATATGATGGTAAGACTAATGCCTTCTTCGTGTTCAATCAAATTATAGCTAGGTTCAGAATCCCGAGTGAGATTTTCATTGATCATGGCAGTCACTTTCAGAGTGAAATGATGAAATAATTAGCATCAAAGCTGAAGTTTATACATGGTCATTTTTCCCCTTACTACCCCGAGGAAAATGGACAAGTAGAGGCCGTAAACAAGTCTCTCAATACCATTTTTCATAAAACTGTTAATGAGAGCAAATATGACTGGAATGTCATGCTTTATCCAACACTTTGGGCATACTGAATCTCGGTCAAGACTTCCACCTTTTTTTCTCCTTTCTAGTTAGTACACGGTGTGGAGTCAATATTACCTATTGAATGTGAAATCCATTCTCTTAGATTGGGAGTCGCACTCCTACATGACACTTATGATATTGAACGATGCCTTGTAGACCTAGAGAGTCTAGATGATCATCGTCAAGACAAATCCATGACTATCGAAGTGAATAAAAGAAATTTCAAGGTCCAATACAATAATTTTGTATGTCCTCATAAATACACTAAGGGTGACATGTTTCTTCTATATGATCAAGGCAAATAACCAATGGGGGCAGGAAAGTTCAAACCCATGTGGCACGGTCCCTATATTGTGCGACATGTTTTAAAAAAAGGAGCCTATGAATTAGAATATTATGAAGGGAACATGTTGGATGAGCCCAGGAATGGGCTCCATTTGAAAATATATTATTCTTGAGCGCCAAGATTGGGCATAACTCTTTGTATACTAATGTGTTTTAGTGTATATATCTTTTCCCTCTGTTTTTATCTTCAACTTTCTTATCAAGTTTCCCTTGTTTGGAAGATGTCAATGGAGTCTTTAGCCTACTTAAGATTCACATATGGGGCCAGTCTTCATACACAGAACTTGTATTTTATAGCTTGGGTTGTTTACTCACCCGAGGGTCTACTATGTCTTCGGGTGGAGTTTGTCTAGGGCCATCCACGAATAATGTGGCCAAATATAGCATCGTTATAGAATTGTTGCATGATGCCATATCACATGGTATTATCTCTTTAGAAGTTCACATGGACTCCCAGTTAGTAGTATGTCAGTTGAATGATAGTTACCATGTGCATGACCCTACTCTACTCCGACGATTCTTACAGGTACAACTTTTAGAACAATATTTTGATTTTATTACTTATCATCACATACCTAGAAGTTCTAATTAGGTATCTAATGCATATGCTAATTTTTTTTTAGATTGGCATTTGTCACATAACTAAATCAAAGAAAACACTTTCATCAATATACACATTGTAACATAAGTAAAGCCGAAGATCAATGTTTTAATATATATTTCATCTCTCCAAAACATATGATGTTATAGTACAAAATTAGGGTTGACACCCTAAAAAATACATATACAATCGATCATACAATAGTCATGACATCTACACCTATGGCGCCAGATGAGTGTCATGATAGCATACTATGGAATTTTTGAGATGCCGAAAGAGTCATACCCCAAGCATAGGGCACACCTACCACATGTTGTTGCATCACCTCTGACAGATCCTCGACCTAAACCATGGGAATCCTTTGCGTCAAATGAGACAGGTTTCCCTGCATGTTTTGAAGCACTCTATCAACATCCCCTCTCGCTGCCTCATCCCCTCGATGCCTCCTTTGATGTCGTGGAATTTAGTTCGGTTGTCATGGACCCACATCTGCGTCACGTACATGTTTAGTTAGTACTTGATATCATCCAAAAATATTTTTGTTTTCTTATACAAAAATAAAAAAATGAAACATTAAAAAAACTTTGACATACTTGTGTCTCCATAGGCGGAACCTGGTGGTAATGACATGTCTGAATCTCCTCTAAAGTCAATCCCTGCATATGGGTAGTCCTCCAAAGCCATCACTTGTTGACTCCACCAGAAGAAAAAATCATCATTGTAGGGTGTTGGCACCCTACCACCCCCATGCCGCCTCATCACCTCGCTCCACCGTGCTATGGCTAGATTGTGAGGTCCATGCGGAAAAATCTTAACTCTAGGGCCCAAGCCTAGAACCTGCTCCAAGAAAAAACTACAAATGATAGACGTTAACCCAAAGTTCCTCATTCTACCCAGTTTGCAGTCTGCTAGTTGGCTCTTCATGTTGGCTAGAAGTGAGGTGCACCAGTCATAAACTGTGGGTCGTAATCACTCCAATGAATAGAACATAAGATGCCTCGATGCCTGGTGCAAAGAGGTCGAACCTATGATTTTTTTCAACACTAGGACAACAATCTTGAGACTCAGATTGTTGATCACTCTGATTGGGAGTTGGCTCCCTACCTTCTCGATCCCTGCAATGCAATGAGTGGCTATGTAATCCTCTATGTTCATGCCACTCCCATCTCCCTAGGATTTGAGTTTGACCACCTCACCCTGACGCGACAATATCATCAAGAAGTAGATGTCCTCAACTTCAATCCTTAATGATTTTCCATCAAGGTTGAAGGTCTTAGTATCTGGATCCCAATAGTTCACAAGCAGCTGAAGAAGTCTCACTTGAGCCCTCATACCTTTGAGAGCCCAAAACTTGTATAGCCCACATATTTTTAAGGCCATTTGGGCCCCTGGATATCTCTCCACTACAACATCCACCTCTTCATGCTCTCTTTCTCTCCACTCTAGCACCATCCTGCAAGATTTAAACCATTTTTTGAGTTAGCAATATTTAAAAAACCTTATCCATGGACATGTACGCGAGATACAGTGTACACATTCGCGTATAGGGTTGATTATACGTTGGTTTTTTGGCAAACAGTCACGTATAGGTATGTGTATATGCGACCCGATGATCTGTAGCCCGCGTACACCTTAGTTTCTAAGTTACGCCCTAAATAACTCAAAAAAAGAATCCTAATTACAAATTTTAATCCACTAGAAAGAAAGAGGGGAGCAAGATGAATTTCCAGGTCCAGAAGGTTGTTGATTCCGTTGCTCATAGATCCCGCAATAAATAGTTGAAATTCAGAGGAAATTTGGTCCAAAATACATTATTTGGGTAAAAAATACAAATGGTATAGTAAAATTGTTTTTATTTTACTATTTATAGAAAAAATTTACCCACTTTACATAGTTGCGTACAATATTTTTGCCTAATGGACTAATACAATAGTGGATGGAGTTGGTTTTGGTGGTTTTATCCAAGGATTCTTGCGATTTTCAGCAGCATGTCGTCACCCAACATATAGGATAGGTATCCAATCCATCATGCACACTTTCATCATCCTATGACTGTAGCTCGTATGCCTTAGGTACGAACCCATTTAATAGTGACGCATAACCTTCTATCTGCCACTAGAAGTGATGTTATCAAATGGTAGAGACTTACCAAACATAGGTGTTGAGATTCAACAAGAAAATCCTAGTGAAAATTATGCACCTACACTAGGATAGAGCCTCAAGCTATTTTTAGTTGGAAGTCTATTTTTAGATGATGAGAAAATTGTATTTATATATGATGTCTATTTATAGATGGTGAGCAAATTCTATTTATAGATGTATGTCGACTATTATTATCCCTTAATAATAGTTGGACAATAAATATTAATATATTCTCAATGAGCACTTGGGAATAGTTAACTGAAGTGGCAAATTAGTTAGCTATAGGAAATTCGAGTTCAAAGGTTGACTGGTGGGACATGCAAGTCGAATTAGTTGTAACTGAGTGATTCGAAGTTGTAACAGAGTTGGATGTGTAGTTATGTGAGTTGTGAAGTAGTTTAACTCAGTTAAGTGAGTTAAGCTCAATTGTACTAGTTGTAACTGAACTTACACTAGTGAGATATTAGTGAATTAATTATTAATTAATTCACAATCAGTGATCTCACCTGCAACTGAAGATTTACCACTGGTAACTACATGCATGTCAGATCCAGTGGAGACCCAGTTGAGATAATAGGTGAAAGGGACAGTTTGACTATCAATTGTGACATTAGTGAGTGCACTCATGAAACCACACACATAGTGGATGTGCCCATGAGGATTTTGCAGCCTAGGCAAGAGGAATTCATTCATTGCAGGGATTTCCATTAGCAGGGATTGCGCAGAAGAGGCAGGTTGTCTGAAAGCAGTAAATTGGCACATGAATTTGTCAATTTTTGTATGACAGTGTGAGACGATTGTATATTGTACTGAGAGATCTTGGATTAGAGTTTTGTATGAGATTGTTTCATGATCCATGATATATACATAATATATGATAGTGGGGTTTTTAGCTTTATGCTTTCCCGGTAAAACATTTGTGTTATGTGTGATTGATCTTCCTTCTTGATATTGCAATTGGCGATCGTGTTTTAAATTCTGCAAGAATATTAGTAGAAGCGATTATGTATTTAATAGTGGCATATAATTGTTAGATCAGGAGAATCTAGGAAATACATAATTTGTATTAAAATTTCTACAATAGGAACCCTAGTTAGATCCCCTGCTTCATTTGGTTCCCATGCAGAGATTTTTGTCTGTAGGATCGGGAGTCCCTTATAGCTAATACATGAATTTATGTTTGAACCTCATTTCTTAATCATAAGCATGCTGACCTATACCTAAAGGACTCTCAACGAGTCTGATTTAAGCTCTTTTCCGACTCTCTCAAAAAGAGAAAATATTATTGAGTGAACTTGTCTCTTTCACACGCGTAAATTGGATTTGAAAGGACATCTATTTGGTGTAAGTTTCCCCCCTTTTCAAACCAAGTAGACTAATATTATGAAAAAGGACATTTTTTGGCGTTAAGTTGTAATTCCATCTCATTCTCTTACTTGCAGTATTGAGCCTATTGTTTGTTCTCACTTTTGCATTATAATCCTTTCACCTCAGCAGTTTGCATCATCAGCCAAGAAGAGCCTTGTTTATATCCTTTGCAGCTAGACACCCTATACCCAATAGGAAACATTCCCCCGAGTGTCCATCTACCGCATGCACCTCCTTGCATTGAGCATAGGTATGTTCCACTGCTGGAACTAGTTTCTTACTTGCAACACTCGTTTCCTCCTTTGTATCATAGAATTCATTTGACTATGAAAAAACAAAAAAAGACGGGCGGGAAAAGAATATTATCTTATATTGGCAGTATTTGTGTCGCCTTTGAACATAGCACAAATTTTTTTAGTCCAGTTGTCATCAAAATTTTGGGTTTAGCATGACCTTAGGAAGTTGAGCTCATTACGTAGAGTTTAGTCCCCTGACTAGCTACTCTTCTAGTCCCTATGGAGAGTTTGATAGATGCCTCCTGCATCACAAAGTTTCATCATTAAGTCTATGTTGTCATAGTATTCCATATGTATCATGCTCTTGTTCAAAGGATGTCTATCAACCTGTGTCAACCATTCCTCAAAACTCTTGACTTTGCATGTCGGCCATACCCTCAATGTGTCTCAGAATTACATAAATTTGTAGTCCTATTGTGAACCCTGGTCCTACTTTCCTCATTGGTAGGTAACCTAGAACCCAATAGTCGACATTTCATCATTGGTCGCTGACTGGGTGGTTTCCCTTTTGTTCGACAACAAGAAATATATTCACACATTGGGATTCGTGCAATGTCTTGGATTCCATTAGCCTTATTGGTGGTTTCCTTTCTTTTGTCATCCATTTTCCTTATTGAATACTATTCATAGGGTCTTTTTAGTGTACCTCTTGCATATGGCACACACAAAAGACGCATAGGGTCATCGGTTTGTGAACATGTTCTTCATCCAATTTCCTCCAAATCATTAAGCTCATGCTTTGTACCTCGTACTGAATGATGAGAGATGCCTCAATGCTCTCCTTTCAGCGGGTCTCCTTCCATATACTTTAACCCATCTATTATGGAGACGAGACCTAGAGTCCTATGAGTACCTAGAGGCTTGTAGTCATTAGTGGCATGTTCTCTCGCCATCAACAGTTGGGAATACATCAATGTCCCATGATCGATGGATTATTCAATTGTTTGACCCTAACACCTCTATTCAGACTTGTTAGAATGTACTCGGTTCCTTGATACCTATTTTCATTATTGATAGGCTATCTCACGTTTGTTAATAGTATACCTTAATGACTGGTAATCAAAAAAAGTCTCATTGTGTTCGACCTCAACTCCTTTATTCACATGATGTAGACTTGCACCTTTGGCAGATCGTGTAGAAGACTTGAAGAAATAATTTCACAGTCACATCTTTCCTGAGTTGTTGCTATCTCTCATTGGACCAGTACCTATGTGACTTCAGTGATCATGGGAGGTCAGGCTGTACTCCATTGTATACCAATATCTTCAGATTGATTTTGATAATGGTTTTACTGGGCCTTGTTCGTGACTATGACAACCTTTTGCATGTAGCCACCTTTGTATGGCCTACTCATGCCCATGAACAATTGTTTAGTATATTTTCACATGGATCTGTAGTGTAATTCAAATTAGCATCCATGTATGCAAAGTCAGTACAGATTATAATATTCTCATGAGCAACTGGTTCTTCCAGTTGGGTCTCCATTACTCCACTTCTGGGTATTATAATGTATTTAGGACATCGCAGATACTCCTCTGACCTCACGCATTAGGGGGCATCTATTATAGAAATATTTTCCTCACCTTATGCAAATCTGCTTAGAAGGTCTTTTTCCATTTTCCTATGCAGACTTGAAGTCCCTTTTTGCAAATCCCAGAGCTAAAAATAATATTTTTCCACATATACACGCCCTAACTATTATACAACATGTGTATATGCAGGTTGCACCAATACAACCCATGCACATCGGGTTTTGTGCCCAAAATTAAAAAATATTGTCGGGTTTCGATGTCACGTCGTGAGATCCATGATCCTTGACCTTCCATATACTGGAAACGTTCTGAATCATCCCTTCAATTCCACTTGAAGGCTATAAATGGGCCAAATCCTAGCTATGGAAAAGAGGAGAAGAGTTCAACTTTGAGAGCAAAGTTACTCTGGAGAAATTATTCACTTCATATTGAGTCTTCATCCCTTTATTCTTTTAAGTCTGAACACATTGTTCAGCCCCCAAGATCTTCCCTACTTGATTGAGAACCTCATTGTCTCTCTTATATGAGCTTGCCTTTGGTGGGGGATTGAAGTGGTGGAGGCCCAACTAGAAGGGACTTAGTTTCTCGGTTTGGAACCGTGCCAACATGTAAGTTTGTAATTTGTTCACTTCTGCTTATTACATTTTAATAGAAATACTCTTTTCTCGTCCAAGTAATATCTTGCAAATATTTGAATTGTTATTCCATGGGAATATTTGCTATGAATGTTGATGGATTATGCTATTGAATGTGCTAACATTATATATTATCATCATATTATTGCATTTCTTGGTTTTTGAGGACAAGTTGCAGGTATATTGCTTTGAGTCAAGTTCTCAATGGTGGACTTCATTAAACGTGTGGACGAGGTAGAATATTTATCTTGTCTCGTTATCATATTTGCTTATATAGTATATTTGATATTAGAGTTGATTTCTGCAGTCATTTCCATCTGTTGTGGTTTACCACTATCCATAGAGATATTTTCCTCGTAACACCCTCCCATTCCATATCTCCACGGATGCATCGAACATTGTTGTTGGAGTCGTTCTAGGACAAATGGAAGGAAAGGACCCATATTCAATTTACTATGTCAATAAGAATCTCTCGCTTGTTTGAACTATACATTAACCGAGAAAGAATTTATTTTTGTTATTCATGCAATAAACAAGTTTAGGCACGCTATTATTGGATATTTCATAGTTTTTCATATTGATCATGTTCCTATTAAATATTTAATGAACAAACCAATCACCAATGGCAGGATCACTAGATGGTTTCTTTTATTACAAGAAATTGATATTACAACTGTTGTTGGAGTTGTTCTAGGACAACTGCAAGGAAACGACCCATATGCAATTTACTATGTCAATAATAATCTCTCGCTTGTAGAATTGAACTATACATTAACCGAGAAAGAATTTGTTTTTTTTATTCATGCAATAAACAAGTTTAGGCACTACATTATTGGATATTCCATAGTTTTTCATATTGATCATGTTCCTATTAAATATTTAGTGAACCAACCAATCACCAATGGCAGGGTCACTAGATGGTTTATTTTATTACAAGAAATTGATATTACCATCCTAGATTTACTAGGAAAAGATAATGTAGTTGTTGAATTTCTTTTTAGAATAATATCCAATGAGAATGAACCTCTAGTAGAAGATTGCTTTCCAGATGGACGTCTAGTTGAAATATCTACTAACTCACCTCAGTTTGTAGATATTTCTAACTTTTTGGCTACAAGCAAGCTTCTGCATCATCTAACTCCTAAAGAACGACAACATATAGTCAAGAAAAGAGAAATATTTTCATGGATTGATGGTTGCCTCTTCTACACTAGGCCTACTTTGACTATTAGAATATGTGTACGAGAGGACGAATTCCATGAGATATAAAAATCTTGTCATGATGGGCTATGTGGGGGCCATTTTGAAAATAAAAAGACTAGGTGCAAGAAACTCCATCAGGGGTATTATTGGCTCACACTTTTCAGACATGTCAAAGAGTATGTGAAGAGGTGTGACAATTGTCAATGCATGGGTAGACTCGTACAAATAGATGAAATGTAGCTACAACCTCGGATTCTATTAGAACCTTTTGAAAAATTGGCCATTGATTTTGTGGGACCAATAAATCCATATTCTCATCATAACTCCTACATCCTTGTATGCATAGACTATGTTATCAAATGGATGGAGGCAAAGGCACTTCTGAAAAAAACTGAACAGACAATATTGGAGTTTCTCCATGAAGATATCTTTAAAAGGTTTGGAATTCCATGAGAGATAGTGACTGATGGAGGAACTAATTTCATATCACATCTTGTCAGAGATCTAATGGAAAACTATAAAATCAAGAACAAAGTAACAACACTATATCACCCACAAACAAATGGGTAAGTAGAGGGGACTAACAAGATCCTTGAGTCCATCATCACTAAAACCATTAGATTACATCTCAAGGATTGGGTCGATAGACTTCTCGAAGATTTATGGGCATACAGAACCACCTGGAGGACTACTATAGGATGCACACCTTATGAGTTAGTATATGGGAAAAGAGTATTACTTCACGTTAAGATAGAAATCTAGACACTTAGGACAACAATGCAAATTGGGTTGGAGCTATCAGAGGCTCAAAAATAAAGATTTGTTCAAATCAATGAGTTGGACGAACTAAATCAGGATACCCTACACCGAGCCACAATGATACAACATCAAAGGGAGAGATGGCATGAAATATTTATCAAGAAAAACAATTTCAAAGCTAGAGACTGAGCATTATTGTTTGATTCCAAGTTCAATAACTTCATAGGAAAATTTCACACCATATGGCTCGGTCCATACGAGATTGATATAGTATATGAAAGTGGGGGCATCAAACTATGCACCATAGATGAAGATATAATTCCTCTAATGGAAAATGGACATACACTTCACTTATATCATCGACCCTCATCAAATGAAGCCTTTTTGAGGAATATTTCAACTCGTGATCTGATTTGGAACTCGTTCATGATTAAATTTCTGCAAGTGTGATTTAGTCTCTGCAAGTGTGATTTAATTTCCACAAGTGTGAGTGTGATTTAGTTTCTGCAAGTGTGATTTACTTTTTGCTAGTGTAATTTAAATTTTGAAAGTGTGATTCACTTTCTGCAAGCTTGATTTAATCCGAACAAGTGTGACTTTTCTTTCCTGCAAGTGTGATGTTTACTTTTTTTGCAACTCAGGGAATAGTATAGTTTGGTGACTTAATTAAGTATCTTGAAACCTTGATTTGTGACATTAAAAGTACTACAAATCTTAGTAAAAGAAAGCAACACTACTCTTGCATATACAATGCACGACACTTAATAAGTAAGATACGACCTCAGATTTATAATTAAGTGTACAACTCTTCAGTTTCTCACTAAGTTAATTAGGAAGTAATTGAAAAGTATGTCAGTCATGTTGGTCACTTTTTAAGAGAGTTGTGTACCAACGAACCTAGACAGTTGGGTATCTCTTCAAATTTCTATCTTTGAAATCCATGTAGTTCAATCCACAATGAAACTCAATACCATTGATCTATAAACTGTCGTGGATATTCCACTCGATCAGTTCATCACAAAAGATCTGATAAATAGAACTGAAATCCACACTATGAAGGTTAAATTCCTTTAGATTCCAAAACATTTAGTTACTGATTTTTTACTTATGCATGAAATAGATAAAATGCAAAAAATAGAGAATAGTAAAATACAATAACACACCATCCATAAGATAACAAAAATATTTTCTTTGGGAAACCCTTACAAGAGAAAACCCAACTAGAAGGTGAGGCTTCTCTGCTTTCTTTTCTTTGGTATGGAAATAATTCAAGTACAAAGAAAGAGACAATACTCTCCGCGGAGTTTCCTTTGACCTGTGGCCTATATGGATGCTACATAATCTATCCTCCTTTATTATGCTCATAGAATACCACTCTTAGGCGTTATTCTCAGCTATTGAACAAGATACAATGCAAAATAATGGAACCCCTTCTCCTCCTAGTGGTTTGGTATTTAACATAGCTCGATAGCCATCTAGGGGTGGGATTTTTACTTCCTCAACCCTCAATTGTGGTAGGGTTTTGAATCTTCTAGAATATTTTTGAAATTACATACGTGGCTAGCCCCATATGCATGAGTAAGTGTGGTTTAGTATTTGAAGAAAGGGAAATCTATTGTCGTTGACAAGCTTCTTGACCCAATGGAAAATTTACACAAGTTCCATGACTCAACTTGATCTGAATCTGAACCAATTGCACTTATTTCTCATGTTGATGAGATAATTTGAATTTGGCATGAATGACTCAAACATCTGGAAACTCAGAACATGGTTGTTGGTTTGTCGAAGGTGTTTCCTCCTAAAGGTGTATGTAAGGGTTGTGTACTTGGGAAGCATCATCAAGCACCGTTCAACTCTAGACAAGCATGGCGAACACCAAACTTACTGGAACTGGTTCACAGTGATTTCTATTCTATCAACTTACCTTCAATAGAAGGTGCAAGGTACATTTTGACTTTCATTAATGATTTATCTTGTTTCACATCGATCTTTTTCTTGAAGAATAAAATTCTCGTCTTTGAGAAGTTCAAATAATTTCGATTCTTTGTTGAAAATAAATATGGTCGACACATCAAGTGCTTAAGATCAGAGAATGGTTGTGAGTATGTCAATTGACCCCTTGAATAATACCTACTTCGATCTAGTATTAATTGGCACAGTAAATTCCTCAAACACCTTAGTAGAATGGAGTTTCATAATGCATGAATCAAAATTAGTCAAAATGGCTACATGTATTTTGCAAGTTAAATACCTTCCTCCTCACTTCTGGGTTGAAGCGGTGTATTTTGCCAATTATATGCTCAATTTCATCTTGACTCAAGTTGTTCCTTCCATGACTCCATCCAAACAATGGTATGGGAAGAATCCTTCTGTTGGTCACCTCCATTTTTTTGGATGTGTTACATGGGCCCACATTCCTCATGATTGTCAAAAGATGTTGGATGCAAAAAGTCATGTTTGCATCATGATGGGATAGTTTGAAGAGTCGAAATCCTATAGACTATTTTATCCCACCAAATGACAAATTATTGTCCGATGTAATGTTTGGTTTGATGAGAAGTCTAGAGTTAAGTTTTTGAATACCTCCTCTAGATTTCTACAGGATGATCCTTTTGACATTGTCATGGACAATGGTTCTCCTACTCCTCTCTTCAGTCCTTTGACTGGTCTGTCAAAATTTCTACTTATTTTGACTCGAACGTCAACCTTCGAGTAGACTAGTCTGACATATTTTGTTTTGACCGATCCACCAATTGAAGACCCTCCGAATTTTGATCATCCTAATGAAGTGACCCATGGTTCACACATTTCTTGTCTACCCCAATGGGGTTTCAAGACAATTGAAGTTGTTGAAGCTTATTGTAAGAGCCGAATAAATTAAACAAGCAATTATTTTATACTTAGTAGTAAAATTCAAGAATTTCTATAATTTAGCTCATTCGTATGCAAATTCATCAATAATAATAAAATTTTATAAGATATTAATCAACAATGCATAATTTTAAATAATACATGAAC
>ML787526.1:240128-293526 GCA_009831015.1 Picea engelmannii | reverse complement strand
TCTATTAAATCCATTACGCAAGTTATTAAATGTAGTTTGTAGTTAAATTATTAATTAATTAATCACAATTATATTCTTTAATTAATTAATAACTCACTTAATTAATATCATTAAATCATCTTTGTTTAATTAATACCTTGTTACCACAATTAATCCCCTAATGAGTTTTACTTTATAATTTCTTAAACATTTATCCAACTAGGGTCGTTACACTTATGTCAAAGGTGCTTCTCGTAGAAGATAGACTCAGAGTCAAAAGCAACATGCCAGTGTTTCCTTGATGACTCGTGTCCTTGAAACCTCCAACTATGTTACCTACTCAAACATCAAAGACTGACCTGAATGGGAACATGAAATGAAGACTGAAATTGATTCATTGTATAAGAATCAAACATGGGACTTGGTTCCCTGATCGCACATAAAGAACATTGTGAAGTGTCGATGGGTCTAGAGGACCAAATTTACCTTTGAATATGTTGTTGAGTGATATAAATCACACCTCATTGCGAAGAGATTTTCTCAACAAGAAGGAATCGAATACACTGAAACCTTTTCCATCGTTGCAAATATGAACTATGATCGATTGATTCTTTACTTCATTGTTCATTTTGGATGGAAAATCCATAAGATGGATGTAAAGAGTGCTTTCCTTCACAGAGACCTATATGAAGAAATTTGCATGGAACAACCACCTAGTTTTGAGATGGATTCCAATTTGGTATTTTGACTTAAGAAGTCTCTTTATGGTTTGAAGTAGGTTCCCCGGGTATGGTACGCTAGGATCAACAATTTTTTCTTTGACTTGGTTTCAAACAGTGTGAATCTGATCATAGCCTATATGTTCTCCACTCCAATGGAGACACTCTGATTGTTGTTGTATATGTTGATGACTTGCTCATTACCGACAATAATAATGCTCCCATCTTTAGATTGAAGAAGCAACTTGTTGACTCCTTTGATATGACATATATCAACACTCTGCATTATTTTTTGGGTCTTCAAGTATTACCATTGTGTGATGGTTTTTTTATTTCTTAGTCTAAATATGTAATGGATTTGTTGACATGTTTCAAGATCAAGAGGGAGTCTATGAAATGTTGCACACCTTGCATATCATTTTTGAGGGTAGAAATATTATATTTGAGGGTAGCATTATCATAGTTGAAGGTAGCAATATTGGAATTAATGTCTTGGATGGTACACTTGGTCTATTCATTGTTGGAGAGCCAGGTGTTGATTTCTTGGTTGCGAGTGTGTTGGGCCCCCAACAACTCCTGTTAAATTTTGTTTGAAATTTAAAGGCCCCCCATTGGATTCTTGGAAAAATTCTACTTTTCATTTGCTTTTTGCTTTTATCTTGTTTGATTTGAAGAGAATAATTTCATGATTTCCTTTCTTAAATGATTGATTCCTCGCGCTTATCGCTATTGATTCTTCGTTTTTCTTTCATGAGATGAAGATTTGATTTTGTGGATTATCAATGATGTTTGAGTATTTTGGCTCCCTGGTTATTCCACAATGCTTGCATTTTCATTTTCCAAGTTGATCTCATGCCTCGATTTGTGAAAATTGAATTAACATTGATGTTTCAACAATCTTGCTAAATTTTTGGTCTTTGGTATTTGAGCACTTTGGAAGATAAAAAAAAATCAAGTAAAAGTCAAATATTAAGATACTTCATTCGCGCCTTCATAGAATGCGTGTTAAAGAGTAGAAGTGAGCTAACAATTTTGAAATTGCATTAAGCATTAATTTTTACAAGTTGTGAACTTTTGCTTAAAATTATGCATTTTCTATAAGTTTTTGCTCTTTGGCAAGAAAAAAGTAATTCAATCAAGACTTTCTTATATGAACTCATTCCCCACCTTAAAAGAGTATATGTCAAAATTTGGGGGCAAACATACAAATCTTAATTTAAGTGAAAGCATTAATTTTTACCAACATTTTAGTTTTGTTTAAATTATAATTATGTTTTCACTTTTTGCTCTTTAACAAGTTTGACTATTTTGAATAATGGGTTCAATATTTCATCAAATAATATTTTGGTTGGTTTTCCATTTTCACAAAATCATTAGATGAGATTAATTAATTAAATTATTTTTTTCATTATTATCTCATTTCAAAATAAAACATAAAATAGTTATGTATCATTTGTTTGTAGAAACTCCAAAATAACATTTTTTCTTCTATGCATCAACTTGAAGTTTTTAGAATTTTAAGATCATATTTGAAAAGAATATATAACCATGAACACTTTAAACACTATAGTTAGTTTTTAATTTTGATTTTATTATTTTAAATTTAGTTTTATTTTATTAGTTATTCGCCATTTTCTTTATTTTGAGTCAATACATAATCATTGATTCTATAGATGCTCTTAAAATATATAATTTAGTGATATGCTTATTTTATACAAGTTATTGATATAGTTACTTTAATATTTTTAGGTGTCCCTCATAATAAATGCCATTTCCACTTGAAATGGAATGCACTTAGGGCACACGAGTGAGCATCCATGATTGTGAAGTTTCAGCCCGAAATTATACCAGTCAGTAGACTTCGGATGTGATTTGTGAGAAAACGAAGGAGAATTTGAAAAAAACCAAGATATGGGTTTTGTCTAGAAGGTCCCAATTTAGGACCCATCGTCTACAGATTTTTTCTTAGGTAGGTCACGGTTTGAGAGAAAAATGTGCAGCCCAGTCCAAATGTGCAGCCCAAGATACGGAGACCAACCAACAAATAAATAAATTTGTAATGCATCTATATGATTGTTTGGTTGGGAAATTAGTTTGCAATTAGATATGGAGTAATCTTTAAAATCCAAATCCACTAAAATGAGATAGAAAGTTGTTTCACGATTTCTTATTTTGTGAATTAGTTTCAATTCACCCTCGTCATCTTTTTGCATAAATATGTGACTGTAGAACTCTAAAAAAGGGGAGAGAGTGGTTTCCCTACATCAAGGAGGAACTATGTTACATTTTTTCAATTCTATTTTTTTTTGCAAAATTGTATTTTATTTAAAAAAGTAGAGATGGAGGCACTATCAACGAAGGGAGAAATAATGAAGACATGGTAGATTTTATTTTGTGGAAATAATGAATGTATCTTTTTTTTCTTAAAGACCAATATGTAAGTCCATCTTTAAATGTTTATAATACATGGTTTGTAGTGATCCTTTATATAAATTCTCATTGTTTCTGCTTAAAATCATTTCAAATAAGATTTTGACTTTGTTTCAGATCTTGTTTCGAAAATTTACATTACTTATTGATATTTGGATTTTTATTTTGAAGATTAATACTAAAACTTTCATTCACTATTTCTACTTGTATCATTTTTTTATTAAAAATGAAAAAATGCATGTGTTAGTTGAGTTGATTTTAATTAATTATAGTTTTGAGTTGATTTTAATTAATTATAGTTTTCATATGTTTGATTAATTTCATTATGTGAAATGTCTTTCATCTATTGAAACTCATATTAATTTTGTTCACTCAAGAGTTGATATTGTGATTGTTTCTTTTTCGCATTAATAAAAAAACACTGAAATTTGTTGGAGTTTGTTTCAACAAACTTCTTTAAATTTTTCATTTAATGTTGTCTATCAGGGAGATTTTTCTTTCTTTAGATAACAAAAGTTATATCAATGTGAAAGACAATTCAATTATTAAACCTAATCCACGCCCCCGACCATGATAGTTATGTGTGTTTTATATATATATATATATATATATATAAGTTATAGGTTCGACCAAACTGTTGTGACAATTTAAATCTCTCACTTATTTGCATTTAAAATTACTTGTTTCTATTTCTTTTGGTTTGATTATAATATGTTTGTTTGTAGATTAGTTTACTTTTGTAATATTTTTTGCTTCAAATTTATCTTTAAAAGTTCTTGAAAATCTTCATTTAACAAGGTTCTGGAAATATTGTAACTTTTGTATTATTTGTAAAATTTGTAAATTTATGTCTAAATTAGTTAATGATTTGTTTTAATAATTATTGTAAATATTAGGGATTTACTAGTTAGTAGTTAGCACTCTTAGGAAAACATTTCATTATCTCCTTCTTTATAGAGGATATTCCCTTATTGGCTAACATAGCCATTAAACCTGCCATCCATTCCAAATGGCTTGGGTTCTATTCTAAGGACCTCAGACCGGGTTGTTTCCTCTTAGTTGACGAGTGGTTAGTTCCACCGGTCAATAAATGGTGCTAGAAGGAGGGCCCAAGCAACCTATAATTATTTTTGATTTACTATTATCCTTCTTTGATGTCATTAACGTGCTTGAAGGAAAGTTGGATGGCAAGATAATATATTTTCATTCAAATTCTTTATTTCTACATATAATCAATGGCTCCTGCCCAAATTCCTGTATGGGAACGCGTTTTCAATCTCCCATCAGTTAACATTCCCAACAAGACAATTTCTCTCTTGTCGAAACTCACATTTGATGGTGAAGGGAACACATCTGCAAAAGATCATTTTTATAAATTTGGTTTTAAGTGTTTAAATCATAATATCATTAATACTAATGTTGTATGCATATTGTTCACTCTCACTTTTCAAGGTCGGGTTAAATGTTGGTTTGAATATTTTCTGGCTAATTCGATTAATTCATGGTCTGAGTTTGGAACTAAGTTTTATCTGATTTTAAAAATTTTGATTATGATGAATTGGGTGAAGAATTTAATTCTTTAAGGAAAGGAAATGATGAATAATTAGAAGATTTTGCAATTAGTATCATACATGTTTGTACTAGATTCCCTTTCAAATAAATGCCTCTTATTCATGAATGGTTTTGATATCTCATTTATCTTTCAGATGAAAACGATCAATTAATTGTTAATCAATCTGAATTAGACAATAATATTCATTCACATGTTGGTTTGAATTTTCATGATGATCTTGAAGATTTAGAAGTTGTAGAAGCACAATATTTTTTGTCAACTTCTTTCATTTTGTTAGATCAGGAGCAACATGATATTTTAGAAGATGCAATTGTCACTCCTGATAATTCTTTTTCATTGATGTCTTCTTCTAATGAGAAATAAACTTTAAGTTTAGTTAAATACAAATGTCATACTCTCCAAGATACTACAACTATTTCATAAGTGAAAGAGATCGAATCTAAATTTGGCGATCATGTTATTGGTAAATATATTCCTAAATTATTTAAACAATATCAACTATGGGAAGATGCCATTATTTTTTTTTGTGACTGGAGGAATCGACAACTTGCGGTTCTCGTACTTGCGTGACATGGGGTCGATTCTCATATGCTACCTCTATAACCTCCAGGTGTGTCCACACAACCCACAAGTAGGGAAGATTCCATTATTAGTCAAACTATTAATTCCCCATTAATTCCCGAATCATCTCATAACTCTTGTGATTTTCTCTCACACAATGAATATGATTTTGTCTTGAATAATATTTCATGTTCATATTTTTCATGAGAGCATACAATGGAGGTTGATCTCTTTATACAAGGAGAAGAAACAAACACACAGTTGAAACCACCCATGGAATAGTCTTCAGGAAATAAGATGTTATTACATGATTTTGCTTGTGAAGATGTTTCTTTGTTAAGAGACTCATTTTATTTTCTTAATTCTTTGACTCATTATGCTTTGTATCCTGATTTATTTGATCATAATGTGATGCATGTTCCAAATTATTTTGAATTACATTTTGCATTGCCAGAGTTTAATAAGGTACAAACTAATTGTAATGTGCATATAGAGGAAAAAGAAGATGATGTTTTCTCACAACAATTTTTTAGTCCTTTTTCTAATCACTCTTGTGCACAAGAATTAGGAATTACTTCAATAAGCAGATTTCAGATTATGTCTTCTATTGATCCATCTAGATCTTTTGAGGAATCTTATTCCTTCCATAATAAACCATTGGAAACTAAAATTTTTAATGAAACTTATAATGTTTTCAATTATCGTCATAGTATTGATAACATGCCTATTTTGAAGAGAAATGATAACTCACACACATCATTTCCTTTTATTTATTCATTACAAATTTATTACGAGGGGTATGAACTTCATATGAACTTTCAAGAAAATGTGACACAATCAAGCATTATATTACCTTCTCCTTTTCTTGAATTAATATCCGAATCAAATCATCTTTACAACATCAAGATTCTTTCCATAATATATTTTCTCATGATCATCGTCATAAATATTTTTCATCGATAAATTCCTTCAAACCATTCTTTGTTAGTAATTGTACATATCATGATTGGATTGGAGATTGTCTTGAGCGGTTTTATTGCGAAAAGTTTCATGAGAATGGTAAGGTTATCCTCACATTATTTGTGAATAAAGATCAAGAAGGTAAGTACAATGTTTTTCTTCTTTATTTTGAGGTACTTCAATTCTTGTTACTAATATTAGATTTTGTTTTCTCTGCAGGATCGAAGTTACATGAATAACTTTATTGGAAATATAATTTCACTTAGTATTTTGATCTTTGATGTAGTTTAGAGTATGTTTAGGAGTAGATTAATTTTTATTTTCAATTTTTCTTTTGGAATAATGTAGTTATGAAGACATCCCCAAGGTGTAGGATAGTCAGTGACGGAGTGTGTTGTTAAGGCGCTCTATGCTGTTAAAGTCACCGATTCAAAACCTTCGGGGACAAAAAATCCAGCCATGTTAAGGGTTGGTGTGGCGTAGGTCGGGTGCGATCCCTGGGTGATTTTGATGGCTTAGATGCTCCTAAGTCGCAGTTTCTTAACCACATGTTAGTCCCACATGTCACAGACAAACTAACAAACAAACAAAAAAATGTAGATATGAAGACACATTGATATCAAACATACAAGGCGAGCCATCATCATAATACAGTCAGGGAAGTTTATTTTAAATTATTTTCTCTCTTTATTATTCATACATTTGTTCATAAGTGTTTTGGTTAAACATTTTTGTTCATAATTCATTAATTCTGAAATGTTTAATGTCATCATTTTCAAGCAATAATATTTTTAAAAGAAAGTAAAAAGATAAATAAATTAATCTTTACAATTCACATTAATTTTCACTCTTAACATAAAATTTCATGAATATGACGTATCACTTTCACATATTTTAATTAAGGACTTTCCTTTCTCTTTTGAATTGTCAATTTATATTTCTTTTATTTTAATAATAAGTTTGATTAAATTAACATCTCATCCATTTTTAAATGATTTTTTTTCTATATCATGACCTTAAGGAAAGAACTTGCCTATATACAAGACATTTAAATGATTTAATTCTTCATTTTGATTTATAATCATACTGAGAAGTTAGTTTGTTCAAGGTTTAATTTAATTTTGTTTGTACATATATTTTATTCATTCTTGATTAAATTAGTATTTATATTTTATTTTTCTCTTATTTTTAACAATCTGTTTGAAGTTTGAAAGAGTTTGTAAATAAATAATATCATTTGGTTTTCATCTGGAAATATTTTTATATCTCTTTCAAAGAGTTCTAAAGTTTTACGTTAAGGAAAAATTTTAAGGAAATTTTTATTTTTTTGAAATATAGTATAAATTTTCCATCAATATCTAGGGACAATCCTTTTTAGAAACAATCAATAACTAGTTTACTTTTAAAGGAATATATTTTAAGAAACTCATGGAAGTCAATGGTTTTATTAATCATTTAACCTTTTATGCCATCCCATGCTCTTAAGGAGTTATTCAGATATGCTTCCCCATCCTTTAGAAAAAATTTCAAGAGATTAAATCATTTACCATAGAAGGATCCCATGTATTTAAAGGAACAAGAACAAAGGAATCTAACTAAAGGATGGGAGGTATCATTATGAGATGACCTATCATGATCATGGAATCTTACAGAGTGACATTACCACTACTGGTCACCAAGCCAGGGTAATGGATTTCAATCCAAGACTGAAGGAAATGATGTCTCATCACGAGCCGCTTGTTCACTTATGTAGGTTGTTTTTGGATGACACTGTCATCAGCTGGTTACCAAGACAAGGCAGTGGCCTTCCGCTCACTTCCAAGAGAAAAACGAAACTATACTTATTTATTACAAGACTGATCTGCTATGTATCTACAACTACTTGATGGCATTAAAGCATTCGAATGGGTTAAAAGGTATAGACTCCTGCTAGCAGAAATGGCCATGCATGTGGTATTGATGTCATTCTTTTATACTAGTTACTCATTTGGTGACTTGGTAATTCTTAGAATTGATACCTGGTAAAGTATACTTGGTTTATCATTAAATTAGTTTCTTATTCTTCAAATCTCTTTGGATAATAGTGGAGATATTTTTACTCATTTTGATAATCTTTTAAAGTTCAATTTTATCTATATAAACCAATCAATAAATTTAAATCATGGTATTTAAAAAAAAATCAATGAAAGAAGACCCTTATCCTTCAGTTCCTTGTGTTTGTAAACCTTTATATTAATTAACTAGAGATAATCACTTCCCCTAATGTGTCTCCATTTTTTGGGCCCCAAACAACGGTCGTTAAATTTTGTTCGAAATTTAAAGGGCCCCCATTGGAATCTTGGAAAAATATCGCTTTTCGTTTTCTTTTTGGTTTTATCTTGCTTGATTTGAAAAGAATAATTTCATGGTTTCATTTCTTAAATGATTGATTCCTCATTCTTCTCGTTATCGATTCTTCGTTTTTCTTTCATGAGATGAAGATTTTATTTTGTGGCTTATCTACGACGCTTGAGTATTTTGGCTCCCTAGTTTTCCCACAATTCTTGCATATTCATTTTCCAAGTTGATCTCATGCCTCGGTTTGTGAAAATTGGATTAACATTGATGCTTCAACAATCTTGCTAAGTTTTTAGTCTTTGGTATTTGAGCACTTTGGCGGATCAAAACAATTCAAGTAAAATTCAAATATTAAGATACTTGATTCACAGCTTGAAAGAATGCATGTTAAAGAGTAGAAGTGAGCTAACAATTTTCAAATTGCATTAAACATTAATTTTTACAAGTCATGAACTTTTGCTTAAAATTATGCATTTTGTATAAGTTTTTTTCTCTATGGAAAGACAAAAGTAATTCAAACAAGACTTTCTTATATGAACTCATTCCCTTCCTTAAAAGAGTATATAAAGCATTGATTTTTACCAACCTTTTAGTTTTGTTTAAATTATAATTATGTTTTCACTTTTTGCTCATAAACAAGTTTAACTATTTTGAATAATGGGTTCAATATTTCATCAAATAATATTTTGGTTGGTTTTTCATTTTCACAAAATCATTGGATAGGCTTAATTAATTATTTTGTTTTCATTAACATCTCTTTGCAAAATAAAAAACAAAAGAGTTATATATCATTTATTTGATTGTGTGGAAACTCCAAACTAGCATTTTTCATCAACTTGAAGTTTCTAGAATTTTAAGATCATATTTGAAAAGAATATATAACCATGAGCATTTTAGAGACTATAGTTAGTTTTTAGTTAGTTCAATTTAGTTTTGATTTTATTATTTTAGATTTAGTTTTATTTTATTAGTTATTCATGATTTTCTTTATTTTGAGTAGCTACATAATCATTGATTCTGTAGCCGCTCTTAAAATTTATAATTTAGTGATATGATTCTTTTATATAAGTTATTGATATATTTCTTTTAATATTTTACAAGTGTCACTCATAATAAATTCCATTTCCACTTGAAATAGAATGCACTTAGGGCACACGTGTGAGCATCCATGATTGTGAAGTTTCAGCCCGAAATTATAGCACCCAACACACTTCAGACGTGATTTGCAAGAAAATGAAGACGAATTTGAAAAAACCAAGATGTGGATTTTCCATAAGGTCCTAATTTAGGTCTCCCATGAATGTATTTCTTAGAAAGGTCATGGTTTGGGAGAAAACTCTAGTTTTGTAATCTAGGTTTTGCCCAGATTCGCCAGTTACAGCCTGTGTCCAAATATGCAACACAAGATGAGCGACTATCCAGCAAAGAAATCAATTTGTAATGCATCTAGATGATTGTATGGCCGGGAAATTATTTTACGATCAGATCTGGAGCAATCTTTCCAATCCAAATCCACTAAAATGAGATAGAAAGTTGTTTCAAAATTTCTAATATTGTGAATTAGTTTCAATTCACCCTCATCATCTTTTTGCATAAATACGTGATTGTATAACTCTAAGAAATGGGAGAGAGTGATATGAGTAGACCAAGGAGGAACTGTGTTTCATTTTCTCAATTCTATTTATTTTGTAAAAATGTATTTTATTTCAAAGAAGTAGAGATGCAAGCACTATCAACAAACGGAGAAACAATGAAGACATGGTAGATTTTATTTTGTGGAAACAATAAATGTATTTTTGTTCTTGAAGACTAATATGTAAGACCATTTTTAAATGTTTATAATACATGGTTTGCAGTGATGGAACTTTATATAAATTCTCCTTGTTTCTGTTTAAAATCATTTTAAATAAGATTTTGACTTTGTTTCAAATCTTGTTTTGAAAAGTTACATTACTTATTGATTTTTGGATTTTTATTTTGAATATTAATATTGAAACTTCTATGTTGGATTACTGAGAGGGGGGGTGAATCAGTAATATAGAAATATAGTCATTTTTAACCACAGTATGCAAGTGTTATTATATTTAAGATCAATATAGCATTATCATCCAATAAGTGTAGATTAAATAAACCATGAACAATGAACAATCATACACATACACAATACACCAGTATTTTTACGTGGAAACCCAATGCAAGAGAAAACCATAGAATTATTTTTCTTATTTCTCTTTAAGAATTACATTCATTGGAAGCACCAACTTCCTTTGTTCTCGAGCTATAACTCGAAGGAGGCTCTGACCCCCTATATTTTCAAAAAACAGCCTGAGCAAAGCTTCAACTCACCAATTATTTGTCTACAACCAGAAGGAGGATACAACCCCCTATGTTCTCTAGCTACAACCGAAAGGTGGATACAACCACCTATCCTTGCCCCGTCCTTCCACCCTAAAATCTAAGTGTCAAATGAAGAAACCACTACCACATTGTCATTGTGAGATATACCACTGTAAACTTATACCAACCTGTACCAATGACTTGTAGCCAACCTGTACCACTACTCCATAATAAACCTGTACTTGTATCGATCCTGTACCAACCAAAAAATCTAGATACGCGACCTATTTGTTTTGTAGCGTGTGTATGTACGCACCCTATCTGTACTTCAGCCCATGTATGTACACGAACTATTTGTACTGCATCTTATGTATTCCTTCTGAAACAAGGGTTTTCCACTTCTGTTGAAACTCAAACACTATGTTTCATCTTGTCAACTCAACCTGCAACATATCAATGTGTGTAACTTGTAGTTGTTCCCTGTGCATACATCCTCATACATATCCCTTAACCAAATGTGTTTATATCTCTCTAGTCATGTGTCATACAAGTATAATCAAGAACAAGTATAATGACCCTCACATGGACTAGAGATCACACTATTTCTGATATATAACCTCTCAATACATCAACCACTTCACAAGTACAACCTCTCAACCATCTAAGATGTATCAAAGATAAATATTGATTATACTAGCATTGTATTTTTGTAGATCTGACTTATATAGAAATTTCCATGCAACCACTAATCTCTCTAGGGAAAATCCTCAAACCCTCGTAACCATTTCTCATGTAGACAACAAAACCCAACTACTCATAGAAATAAGACATACCTTTTAAACCAGTAGATAGATATGATGTACCTGATCACTATAGACCTTCCCAGGAGCTTGATTTCAGGCACTAGAGACCTAGAATATTCATCTTCTGAATTTTCTAGGGATTTTTCCTCATGTGTGTGCCCTATTATACTTCTATCCCATGTACATACGCACCCTGCTCCACTGCAGTCCACGTACACCTTAAAAACTAGCGTTTTTCCAGTATTTTATGTAATTATGAAACTTTCTCCATCAACTCTTCGTGCTACCTCAGACTTGTGCAACTTCATATGTATCAATGAGTACCTACAATAAATCTTACACAATAATAGATATCGAATGTGCTCAATATGTGCTAATAGGAGAGCCTTACTGTCTTATTTATACTTTCATGAAGCTTCCTCAAGGGGTTACCTTCTAACCAACTTAACTCAATTTCCTTATTTTAGGGTGATCCAGGTGGATATTGGTGGCCACCCACCTTTTTCAACTAGCTCAAAACAGATTTTTGACAATTTTGGCAATTTACTATTTTTAGCAGTTTTAACTTCTGGGGCCATTTTGAAGGCCTGAATGAAGGTTTTTCGGGATTGATATTCTCAATGATAGCTAAAGGATTCATTGAGCACCCAAAATTAATCTCGTCGACGATACCTTTCCAATGGGCTACCATACACCTAAAACGGAGATTGTATGCAAAAGCTACGACCCCGGGAAGTTGATGTACTAACTTACTCAGACGGGGCCCACATGACTTTTGGCACTTCATCTCCTAGGGTTAGGTTTCTGGATGTCTAGTTTTTTTGGCATTCCTATTTATTGTAAAAAAATTCTTTCAGATCCTCATTGTAATGATCTTCTTGTGAATGAGCGCAACTGTCACATCTCTTCTTAGAGATAAGCCACCACCATTCCAGCAAGCTTGTTTCCATTGCATTTTAGAGTTTCAGCTTATTTCCTTATTGAATAGAAAACCAGTTTTACTGTATCTCTGTTATTTTGTGTTAAGCCCCTGTTAATAATCTGTATTCATTTCATTCTGCTCATAAATTTTGGATCAGTGGTATCAGAGCGATCTTCTACTTATTGTCTTAATGCATGTCCCCAATGAGGTCATAGTACAAAGAGTTGGGTCTCGAGCTTGTTTCTCTTGAGGACAAAATCTCTCGCACGCCCAAGCGACCTCTCATGGTAGGAGAAAATAAATATGATGGGATAGAAGATCATTTCAAAATGTTGATTGAGGAATCCCTCACGCAACAAAGGAACGAGATGATGGATAGTTTCGCGCAAATCCTTCGGCGGCTACCAATAGGCAACGCATCTTATTCAAGTAGAGGCGTCGCCCCCTTCAAGGTACAAATAAACTTTTGTATTCCTATATTTGAAGGTCATATAGACGCAGATGTTGTAGACAAGTGGTTGAATCTACTAGAAGGGTATTTTTCTTTCCATAACTTTTGGAATAAATAAAAGATTACTTTTGCGCTCCTCAAAACCATTCCCCATGTCAAAGATTGGTGGGAAACTTTCTGTGAGAAAAAGGAAATAGAGGAACCCTCATTATTTACAGTCACGACCACCTGGGAATCCTTCATGGATGTTATTAAGGAACAATACTACCCTAATGGAAGTTATGACGACTTTTATACCAAATGGACCACACTGCGGCAAGAAAGAGACCAAGCAGTGCCAAATTTCACAAATATCTTCCATACCTTGCGCACCAAGTTGGGTATCAAAGATTCAGAGCGACATCTGGTGCTCAAGTATCGCGACACTCTGTATAGATACATTCAGACTAAAATGGAATTTCTAGACATCTCATCCTTGGGCATAGCCTACCGATATGTCATCAAAATCGAGAAAAAGCTCAAACAAAAGACGCAACAATTTGGGCCTGGGAACCCCTCACAACAAAATTCAGGAAAGGGTGGCCCCAACCCACAGAACAAAGGATAGATCAAAGATGGACAGTATCAGGACAATCAGTCCAAGCTGCAAGAAAAGAAGGACATCGAAAAGACAAAGAAAGATACCGAGAAGTGGTGCGACTTCCATAAGAGCCCTTGGCATAACATTGTTGACTGCCACTCAAAGCATTCATTGGTGGCCGAAGTGAAAGCCTCTGAATCAGATGCGGGTTTTGACTCTGAGCCAGAACCAGAAAGGGGAAGACGGATCATCGACACGAAACTCAGTGCCACCGAGCTCCAACCTGGTGAACCAGACGATCCAGAAGAAGGAGAACACCTCTTCCATTCAAAGATGTGGGTAAAAGGCACCCCACTGCACTTCATCGTTGATAGCGGTGGCTAGAGGAGCCTCATCTCAGCAGAGGTCATCAAGCGGTTGGCCCTACCGAAAACCCTACACCCACAACCCTACACCATTGGATGGCTCCATCAAGGAAGCGATCTCTGCATCATCCAACAGTGTCGACTGTCATATGACATCAAGCCCTTCAAAGACGAGGTATTGTGTGATGTTGCTCCTCTCAAATTTTGTGATGTTATTTTGGGCCAACCTTATTTATGGAAACGTCATGTTGTATATGAGTCTAGGCCTCATAGTGTTATTATTACTTTGAACAGGAAATTGTACAGGATACCCAAGGCAGTCCCACCTAGTGTTATTTCCTTGATCCCTGCTAAGAAATGCAGGAAGGTCATCTCTCAGATGGGGAAGTTTGTCTTCTTCATTATTTTCTCTCAGAATAAGTGAAAGATCACAGCCACATACAAGGTCTCTTCGACCGACCTCTCCACATAGTAGAAGCAAGTAGATAAGTTCGTGGAAGAATACTTAGATATCTTCTCCTCACCTATCGGGGTACCTCTGCACTGCCAGGTCAAGCACCCCATCGATATGACCCCCAACGCACCGCTTCCCAATGGGCCAGTCTATCGCCGCTCTCTGTTAGATAATGAGGATATCAAGCGAAAGATCCAAGAACTCCTCCACAAGGGGCACATTTGTCCCAGCTCATCACCTTGCAGAAGCCTAATTGTGATGGTACATAAGAATGATGGAACCTGGCGACTCTGCATTGATTACCGAGCTTTGAATAAAATCAGAGTTAGAAATCGGTACCCGATTCCCCAAATCAATGACCTCCTTGATCAACTCACAGGGGCCAAATACTTCAGTAAGATTGTTTTGAAGTTTGGATACCACCATGTTTCGATAGAATAGACAGATGTATGGAAAACTACCTTCAAGTCAAAGGAAGGCCTTTTTGAATGGTTGGTCATGCCCTTTGGTTTGACAAATGCTCCAGCCACTTTCATGAGGATGATGGACGATATCCTGTGACCATTCACCAATACTTTTGTAGTGGTGTATCTAGATGACATTCTCATTTACAACAAGACTTGGGCCGAACACTTTCAGCATATTTAGCAGGTTTTGCACACCCTGTGGCAGCAAAAACTATATGCCAACTTGGAAAAATGCTCCTTCGGCATGGACAAGGTCCATTACCTAGGCTACTTTGTTCATCAACATGGTGTACATGTGGATCTAGCCAATATCCAAGTCATCCATGACTGGCCAACCCCAACCACACTCACTTAGCTTCAGAGCTTCTTGGGCCTTTCCAATTTCTACTGCAGGTTCATGTTGGGATTCGCCCATATTACATGGGCCCTCAACCAAATTACCAGGGGTCGTGGTAAGGCGAAATTTATGTGGGGTTGGTCCCAACAACAAGTGTTCGATGATTTGAAGCAACGCTTATGCTCAACCCCAATATTTTCACTACCAGACCTGCAACATCCCTTTGAGATCGAGACAGATGCTTCAGACTATGCAGTGGGTGTCGTTCTCACTCAGCAAGGCCACCCCGTGGCCTATCAGAGTGAGACACTATCAGATTTAATCCGCCCTACTTACGATAAATAAATTTACTCCATTGTGAAAGCCTGCCTCCAGTGGAGACATTACATTCTTGGAAAGGATACAGTCATCCACACTGATCATAAGCCACTGAAGTTCATGCAGACACAAGGAAAATTATAAAATGATCACCATCAAAATTGGTCCACATACTTGCAGCAATTCCACCTCAACATCAAGTATAAAACAAGAAGCACCAATCACGTCACTGATTTCCTCAGCAGACCGCTAGTCACAGCACTCACCACGGTGATATACTCTTGCAGCCATGAGACCTTTGGATGGCCCCAACTCTATGAGACAGACCCGAACTTCGCCACCAACTACCAAATGTTGGGTGCAAACGCAGTTGTCAATAATTTCCATCTTCAGGATGGGTTGTTGTGTCATATGGACCATATCATTGTTCCATCAAGCGAGCGAGCGAAGCTGATCTGAAAAGCCCACTATAGTCGGGTGGCAGGATTCTTCAGCGTTGAAAATATAGTGGGGATGCTACATAAACATTTCTACTGGCCAAAACTTCAACAGGAGGTCAACAAGTATATTAGGTCCTGCACTGTCTGCGCTATTGCCAAACTGACCACTAAGAAACAAGGCCTGTACACCCCTCTTCCTACTCCTGAAAGACCATGGCAATCCATCTCAATGGACTACATGTCGGGCCTCCCATCCACCAAGTGGGGAAATGATTGTCTTTTTGTGGTTGTTGATCGCTTTTCTAAGATGGTGATTTTGGTTTCCTGCAAGAAGAAAATCACAGCAGAGGCCACTGCCAAGCTCTTCTTTGAACGAGTCTAGGTACATTTTGGAATTTCACAAACCATTGTCTCAAATCAGGACAGACGATTTGTCAGCACATTCTAGTCGAGCCTCTAGTCACTGTTGGACACCAAGCTCACCAAATCCACAGCCTTCCAGTCCCAGATAGATGGCCAAACCGAGGTCGTCAATCGAATGATTGTGCATATCCTTCTCATGTATAATTCAAAGCACCCTTGCACATGGGATGAGAGCCTTCCCTATGTCCAACATAAATAAAACCGATCCCTTCATAGTTCAATCGACCACAGCCCCTTTCAGGTGGGGTTGGGATTCCAACCATTGGGTCCCATAGATGTTGCACTTCCCCTTGCGGTCACCTCGATCGACTCATCTCTTGCTCCAACTGAAGCTGACAAATCCACCCAGTTCATTGAGAGGATCTGGCACATCTACCAATAGGTTTAGGATATCCTACATAAGTCCAATGACAAGTACAAGCAGCGCCATGATCAACATCGGGTGCCACATAAGTTTTAGGTGGGAAACAAAGTTTGGTTGCACTTGCAGAAAGAATTCCTTCCAAGACCCCATAGGAATCTTATCCCACTCTGTAATGGGTCGTACACCATCACCAAGGCCATGGGGGATAATTCTTTTGAGCTCAACATTCCTCCTTTCTTTGGCCTGCACCCAGTGTCCAATGTGGATCTCCTTCTCCCTTATTTCCCACCATTATTGGACACCTCAGATGTAGCAAAACAGCTGAAACAAATAGATCTCAACCCCGACTGCATACAAGAGGCATCTAGTGATCATATTTTGAACACACAGATAAAGGGAACTCGACAACAAAGGATCCAACTTTATCGAGTCATCAAAGCATGGCAGCTCTTGTACCAAGGCAAGTGACTCACCCAGGGCCAAATTCAACAGAAATTTCCTCATCTGATGGAGGAACTCAACGCAATGGAGACCATTGCTTCCTAAGGAGGGAGGATTTATCCAGGTGGATATTGGTGGCCACCCACCTTTTCCAGCTGGCTCAAAACAATTTTTTGGCAATTTTGACAATTTACTATTTTTAGCAGTTTTAACTTCCCGGGCCATTTTGAGGGCCTAAATGAAGGTTTTTTAGGATAGGGATTCTCAATAATAACTAAAGGAATAATTGATCCCCCAAAATGAATCTCCTCGACGATACCTTTCCAACGGGCTATCATACGCCTAAAACAGAGATTGTATGCAAAAGTTACAACCCCGAGAAATTGATGTACTAACTTACCCAGACGGGGGTCTACATGACTTTTGGTCCTTCATCTCCTAGGGTTAGGTTTTTGGATGTCTAGGGTTTTTTGCATTCCTGTTTATTGTAAAAAAATGCTTTCAGAGCCTCATTGTAATGATCTTCTTGTGAATGAGCATAGCCATCACATCTCTTCTCAGAGATAAGTCACCACCATTCCAGCAAGCTTGTTTCCACTACATTTAACAGTTTCAACTTATTTCCTTATTGAATATAAAACCAGTTTTATTGCATCTCTGTTATTTTGTGTTAAACACCTGTTAATAATATGTAGTCATTTCGTTCTGCTCATAAAATCTGGATCATAGGGATAACCCACTTCTAACCACTTGTCCACTTCTAATTCACTTTGCTACAAATAGTAAATTCTCCACTTCTAGTTGTAACTAATTTATTTTTAATTATTGTCTCATTGCAACAACTTAACCCATGATTAACTCCTAGTTTCACTCACTTGACTAGTCAACTTCTTCTAGGAGCTTCTAGAATAATTTTGACTTCTTTGACCTTCTAGATAACTCATGAGGGTTCTCCAGCTTCACAAGGCCATAACTCTCTAACCTTGAGGATTTATGTGGCGTTCCACATATCACTAGAAATGGCATGACATGTGCCATCCATATAGAATAGTCTTCCTTGAAAATATATTAAAATTCATACCATTATACACCAATCAAATTGAATTCCCTTAACCATATTGTTGGGGATACCATAATTTTCTACCAGACTTGCTTCAAGGGTTGAAATCAATGACAAAAAACCCAATTAATCAATAATCTCCCCCTTTGGCATTGATGGAAACACTTTGATGCAATACTAAAGTCATATCTCTTATGATTCCCCTGTGACCATCTCTCCCCTTGGAAACATGCCTATGTGCTCTCTCTCCAAGCATCCAACTCTTTGTCCTGCATCTGGTGAATCTCTCCCCCTATGACATCAATGGAACATGTAACTTCACGTCTGGGGCTTCTCCCCCTAACTGAATTGTCCTTGGGTTTTCTCCCCCTGACTGAAATTTTTCTAAACCTACTCCCCCAACCTAAATTGTCCTATGTATGTTGCTTCCTCGTGTTAATCTAAGACATATAAGATAATCATTCAAAAGAATGCATTTTGGAGTAGAAATTACTATGAGTCTCTGGCAAAGATACGCAAAATATTCCCTTGGAAGCGATTTTGTGAAGATATCTACAACCCGTTCCTTTGTTCCCACATATTAAACTCTGATGTTCTTCTCTGCAACCTGTTCCCGTAGAAAGTGATAATTGATAGGAATGCATTTCGTCTTGGAATGCATCACTTTATTCTTTGAGATACTGATAGCACTTTTATTATCACAATATATAGGAAGGGACTCATCATACTCGACCTATATATCTGTCAAAGTTTGTTTCATCCATAAAACCTGTGTACAACAAGCAGTTGTTGCAATATACTCTACTTCGGCTGTAGATAATGATATTGATGATTGTTTCTTTCTTAGACAAGATACCAAACACTCACCCAAGTAGAATGTCACTCCACAGGTGCTTCGTCGGTCATGAATGCAACCTTCCCAATATGCATTTGTGTAGGAAATAAGTTATATATCCTTTCCTTTTGGATACCATAGTCTAAACTCTTTTGTGCCCTTGAGATATCTGAAAATCCTCTTTACTGCTAGAACATGTGATTCCTTTGTTGTTTCTTGAAATCGTGCCACTTATCCAACTGCATGCATTACATCTGGTCTAGATGTTGTCACATAAAGTAAGATTCCAATCATTGACCTGTACTACCTCTGATTTGTAGACTTTGAATCATCATCTTTGCTCAAGTTGCAATTTGTTTGCATAGGAGTGTTAACTGGTTTGCAGTCTTCCATTTTGAACCTCTTTATCATTTTTCTAATATACTTAGTTTGAGAAATAAAAATTCCTTGGTTTCTTTGACATATATGAAGACCCATATAGAAGGATAGATCTCCAAGTAATGACATTTCAAATTAATTTTGCATATCCTTTGCAAATTTATGGCTTAACCTATCATCATCACTTCCAAAAATAATATCATCAACATAAACTTCAATTAATAAAATACTATCTTGAGTTACCTCGATGTAGAGGTTGATGTCTGCATTTCCTTTTCTAAACTCTTGTTGTTGTAAGTATCTATCTAGTCTAGAATACCATGCTCTAGGGGCCTGTTTAAGACCATACAAGGTCTTATTTAATCTGCAAACATAATATTCATTCTTTGACAACTGAAATCATTCTGGTTGCTCAATGCAGACTTCTTCTTCTAGTTCCCCTTTCAAAAAAGTTGATTTTACGTCCATCTAATACACTTTAATATTCTTTGAACATGCATAGAATAGTATCAATTTGATTGCTTCCATTCTGGAAATTGGGGCAAAAATATCTTCAAATTCGATACCTTCAACCTGTGTGTATCCTTTACATACCAATCTAGATTTATTCTTGGTAACATGCCCATATTCATTCAATTTATTTCTAAAGACCCACTTTGTGTCGATAACATTCTTGTACCTTGGTCTTGGAACCAATTCACAAGTTTCATTTTTCTCTATCTAATCCAATTCTTCATCCATGACCTTTAACCATAATTCATCCTTACTGGCCTCTTCAAAATTGTTTGGTTCAATTGTAGATAAGAGTGCTAGGTGCAATTGTTCTGGTGAACGAATTCTTCTTCTAGTCTCAACTCCCACATCCTTGTTCTCGATAATCTAATATGAAGGATGATTCTTCTGTACTCGTTTGATAGGTGTATTTGGAGGCACTTGTTGAACTTTCTCTTCTACTTCTATATGATCTTCTTCATCTTCCCCTTCTATAATTTCTTCATCCTTTGCTTTTTCTTCGTAAACATGTTCCACTGATTCCTTTTCTTCTTCCTTTAATTTCCGTCCACTTGTTTCTTCAACTGTTACATTGATTCTTTCCACAACTTTGTTGAGCCTAATATTGTAACACATTTATGATTTCCTTGTACTTGAGTAACCAACAAGTACACCTTTATTCACACGAGAGTCAAACTTTCACATTCTTCCATTTTCTCTTTTGATGTAGCATTTGCTTCCGAACACTGTGAAGTGCTTCACATTTGTTGGAATTACTTTCCATAGCTCGTAGGGATTTTTGTCACTATTATTCTTGGGCATTACTTTGTTTTGAATGTGAACTGTTGTATGCACTGCATGTGTCCAAATAAATTTTGTCAACTTGGAATCCATTAACATTGTTCAATCCATTTCCTATACTGTCATGTTCTTTCTTTCGATAACCCCATTCCGTTGAGGTGTCCTAGAAATGGAGAATTGTCTTTTTATTCCATTCTTTCTACAGAAATCCATAAATTCCTTTGAAGTAAACTCTCATCCATTATCATATCTCAAACATTTGATTTTTGAATCCATTTCATTTTCAACCATTTCCTTGTATACCTTGAAGTTTTCAAATACTTCTGAATTATTCCTAAGAAAACAAACTACAGTCATTCTTGTATAATCATCAACCAATAACATAAATTATTTCTCACCTTTTAAACACTTTTTTCTAGTTGGTCCAACTAGATCAGTATGCACAATTTCTAATGGTCTTGTCATTGAGAATTCCTTTGATTTGAACCTGGTATTTGTTTTCTTTCCTCGTTGATATTTCTTGTATAATGTGTTGGTTGGCTTCATGATTTGGGGCATTTCTCTGACTGATTCCTTTTTGCTGACTTTGATGAGGTTATCAAAGTTATTTGACCCATTGTTTTGTGCCATAGCAAAACTTCATCTTCCTTTCCTAAACAACATTTTTCATTTCCAATTTCACTTAATACATATATGTTGCTTGAAGTTCTTTCAGTTGTTGCAATCAATTATCCTAATCCTACTTTTCTTGTCTCGCACTTATGTGAATTGGACATAAGCTTATGACCTTGGTCACACATTTGAATTACACTTAGAATATTATGTTTCATATCTTCCACTAGTATAACACTTTATGCCTTGGTATTCTTGTTTCCAATTCTGACTGTGCCCTTTCCAATGATTCTAGTTGATTCATCATTTCCAAAGGAGACTGATCCATCTTTTTCCTTTCTAAATGTAAGAAACTCATCTTCATTACTTGTCATGTGTTTTTAGAAGCCACTGTCAACATACCAACCATGTTTCTTATGTTTAGCTTGTAGAGCGAGTGTGCATTCTTCATTTTTAAACTGATCCTGCTTCCTTATCCATATTCTTTATTGAGATTCATGTATGTGACCGTTGTTATTCTGTTGTGATTCTCTAGGAGGGACTTTCATTCTAAAATATTTGGCCATGTGTCCAAATTTGTTGCACTTTTAGCATTCCACTTCAATGCTCAATGATTCAAACTTGTTGTAGCTTCTTCTCTATGTTTCACTAGGAATTCTTGGATAACCATTTTTTGCATGACTTTCAAAGTTGTTTTTGTTCCTATTATTAGCTCTGCAATTTACAACTTTATGTCAAAAATTATTACATGCATAACATAAACCAAAAAACATAGTTTGATACCTAGGAGTTGAAGATCTTTTGAAAGAAGTTACTCTTATGAATCCTTCTTCTTACCAAGGCCTTATTGTTTCTAACTATTGCTTATTTTGAAATCTGACTCTTCTAGGTGGAGGAGTGTCCCTGTGATCTTCCCTGTAAAAATTCTTGTCTCCTCTAACTATTTTTTCATATCTTCTTGGTTGTGTTTCTTTATCTATGGTTTTGGATCTTGAACCTCTTTTTGTCTTATTGTATTCTAGTCCAGATTTGTCATGATGTGGCCTTTGACTGTGTATAATATTATCCAAAACCTTTGAGTTGTTCTGCATGTTTTTTGTTGAAGGTCTTTTCTCAATGTGAAAACCTTTGCTTCCAAATTTCCATTGATCCTATCATTTTCTTCCAGTTGTTCTTTGACTGCTTCTTCAATTCTTTTGTCTTATTCTATTTGAACCTTTAATTCAATGATCACCTTCTCTAGTTCTTCAGAGTTTGAATTATGAGTGTCTTATTTATTGTCTAGTTCTTCCTGGATCTTCTTGTTTTCTTGTTTTCTCTTTTTATAACTTCTATAGCACTCAACAATTCCTCTCTGTAGTCAACTTCTTCCTCTTCATATTCCTCTTTTGTTTCTTCTTTATCGGAGTCTTCTATTTCCATGAATATAACTCTTTTTGTCTCACTTTCATTGACATCATCTTCATCTGATGAAGAGTCGTCTTCTTTGGTGCAAAATCTTTTCTTGAAGACTTTATTTTTGGTTCTTTTTCCTTTATATGTTTGTTTGTTATTTGAATCATCTTCTTCATTTATTTTATTTTTATTGTGAGGACATTTGTTATCAAAATTACCAATACCATCATAATTAAAACAAATCAATGGAATCTTACCTTTATATATGTCTTTGGTTCCCTTTTTCAGTCTTCTGAAAAAAATTTCCACTTCTTCATCGTCTTCTGAGATGTCAATATTGTTGCTATATTATTTTTCATTTTTCTTTGACTTCTTGGATGCTTTGAATGTTGCTTCTTTTATACCTGGATTTTCCTGTTCAGTTCTCATTTCATAGGCCGTAAAGATTCCATGTAGTTCATCTATGCTTATTGAGTCTATATCTACTCTTTCTTCTAGTGCTAATATATTATGATCAAATCTCATTGGAAGAGATCTTAGCACATTTTCAAGAATTATAGATTCATCAACATATTCTCCCAATCCTATGATTACATTCATGGTTTCATCAACTCGTAATAACTAAGCTCTAATATCCTCTTCTTCCTTCATATTTCGTTGTTCGACTTGACCTCTGTAAGTTTGAAGCTTTGATGCCTTGAATTTTTCATCTCCTTCATAAATATTCTGAAGCTTGTCCCAAATCTCTTTAGTGGAGCTACAATGAATAACTTTGGAATATATTGAATCACAAAGACCATTCATAAGTGCATTTGTGGCTTTTGAATTATTTAGACTGGGTTTCTTTCTGTTGGTGGAACTGTTGGTTCTTTGTATCCATCTACAATTGATTTCCAAACCTCAAATCCCTATGCCTGTACATATGTTTTCATCCTTCTTCTCCAGAATGCATAGTTATGTCCATCAAACTCTGGTATTCCATTTTTATACATACTGTTAATCTCCATGATCTACCTTTCAGTGGTTAAACTGATTTCTACAGGAACTTCTCTCATACCATTTGTTGGATTATTGAGGGGGGGGTGAATTAGTAATAGAGAAATATAGTCATTTTTAACCACAGTATACAAGTGTTATTATCTTTAAGATCAATATAGCATTATCATCCAATAATTGCAGAGTAAATAAACCATGAACAATGAACAATCATACACATACACAATACACTAGCATTTTTATGTGGAAACCCAATGCGGGAGAAAAATATGGAATGCTTTTTCTTATACGTCTTTAATAATTACATTCATTGGAAGAAAAAACTTCCTTTTTTTCTCTAGCTATAACTAGAAGGAGGCTTCGACCCCCTATAATTTCAGGCTACAACCTGAGGGAAGCTACAACTCCCCAATTATCTCGATACAACCAGAAGGAGGCTACAACCCCCTATGTTCTGCGGCTACAACCACCTATCCTTTCCCTGTCCTGCTGCCCTGAAATATAAGTGTCAAATGAAGAAACCACTACCATACTATCATTGTGAGATATACCACTATAAACCTATACCAACCTGTACCACTGACATGTAGCCAACCTGTACCACTTCCATGTAATCAACCTGTACATGTATTGATCTTGTACCAACCAAAAACAAGAGATATGTGACCTGTCTTTTCTGCAGTGCGTGTATGTGCATACCCTACCTATATTTCATCCCTCATATGTACACGACCTATCTGTACCATAGCTTGTGTATGCTTCCTCTTGTCAACTCAACCTGCAACCTGTCACTGTGTAACATTTAATTGTGCCCTATGCATAAATCGTCATACATATCCCTTAACCAAATGTATCTATATCTCTATGGTCATGTGTCATACAAGTATAATCAAGAACAAGTATAATGAACCTCACACGGACTAGACATCAAACATTTTCAGATATACAACCTCTCAATACATCAACCACTTCACAAGTACAACCTCTCAACTATGTACCACAAAACCCTTAACCATATGCCAAGAAATACAATATGTGTCTCACATTAATAAGATGTATCAAAGATAAATATTGATTATACCAACACTATATTTCTGTATATATGACTTATACAGAAATTCCCATGCAGCCACTAATATTTCTAGGGAAAATCCTCAACCCCTCATAACCATTTCTCATTTAGACAATAAAATCCAACTACTCATAGAAATAAGACATACATTTTGAACCAGTAGATAGATCTGATGTACCTGATCATTGTAGACCTTCTTAGGAGCTTGCTTTCAGGCTCTAGAGACCTATAATCTTCATATTCTCAAGTTTATAGGGATTTTTCCTCATGTATGTTCCCTATTATACTTCTAGTCGGCCTACATATGTGCCATGCTCCACTGCAGCCCGCGTACACTTAAAAAACTAGGGTTTTTTCAATATTTTTTGTAATTCTGAAACTTTCACCGTCAACTCTTCGTGATACCTCAGAATTGTGCAACTTAAAATGTATCAATGAGTATCTGCAATAAAACTTACACAATAATATATATTCAATGTGTTCAATAGGTGCTAATAGGAGAGCCTTTCTCTCTTATTTATACTTCCATGTAGCTTTCTCAAGGAGTTACCTTCTAACCAACTTAACCTGATTTCGTTCTTTTAGGGATAACCCACTTCTAACCACTTTGCTATAAATAGTAAATTCTCCACTTCTAGTTTAAACTAATTTCTTTTTAATTATTTTCTTATTGCAACAACTTAACCCATGATTAACTCCTAGTTTCACTCATTTGAATAGTCAACTTCTTCTAGGAGCTTCTAGAATAATTTTGACTTATTTGACCTTCTAGATAAATCATGAGGGTTCTCCAACTTCACAAGGTCATAAATCTCTAACTGTGAAGAGTTATGTGGTTTTCCACATATCACCGGAAATCGCATGACATGTGCTATCCATATAGAATAGTCTTACCTGCAAATGTATTAAATTCCATACCACGATACATCAATCAAATGGAAGTCCCTTAACCATATTGTTGGGGCTACCAAAATTTGCTACCAGACTTGCTTCAAGGGATGAAATCAATGACAACCAACCCAATTAATCAACATTCCATTCATTATTTCGACTTATATCAATTTTGATTGAAAATGGAAAAATACATGTGTTAGTTGAATTGATTTTAATTAATTATAGTTTTCATATGTTTGATCAATTTCATTATGTGAAATTTCTTTCATCTAGTGAAACTCATATTAATTTTGTTCACTCAAGAGTTGATATTGTGATTGTTTCCCTTTCGCATTAATAAAAAAATACTAAAATTTGTTCGACTTTGTTTCAACAAACTTCTTTAAAATTTTCATTTAATGTTGTTTATCACATAGATGTTTCTTTCCTGTAGATAACAAAAGCTATACCAATGTGAAAGACAATTCATTTACTAAACCTAATCCACCCTCTTGGCCAAGATATTTGTGTGTGTTTCTTTAGCTATATTTTTGGTGTGATACTATGGTCAATTTTAAATGTACATCATTCATTATCAGGTTTGACCAAAATGTTGTGACCATTTGAGTCTGCCTCACTTATTTGCACTTAAAATTGCATGTTTCTATTTATTTTGGTTTGATTATAATATGTTTGTTTACAGATCAGTTTACTTTTGTACTCTTTTTTGTTTCAGGTTTAGCTCTAAAATTTCTTGAAAATCTTCATTTAACAAGGTTCTAGAAATCTTGTAATTTTTGTATTATTTGTAAAAAAAAATTTTTTTTGTCTAAAGTAGTTAATGATTTGTCTTAATAATTATTGTCAATAATAGGGATTTGTTAGTTAGTAGTTAGCACTCTTCGGAAAACCTTTCATTGTATCCTTCTTTATAGAGGAGATTCCCTTATTATCTAGCAGAGCCATTAAACCCATCAGGCACAACCATTCCAAATGGTTTGAGTTCTGTTCTAAGGACCTCAGACCGGGTTGTTTCCTCTTAGTTGACGAGTGGTCAGTCTTACCCGTCAATAGGGTGAGATCCATTTAGGGAGAAGCAGAAAGTGAGAAGTTGGTTCCACATAGAAAAAATGGTTATATATGAGGGGTATCATGGCAGATGGGGAAAAGAGAGGAATCCAAAGGGAGAGGTGGAAAATAAGGGTACCAGGAAGGGTGGGTTGGTCCATGGAAAAGAAAGGCTTAAAAGTGATAGGTACCACTAAAATCGAGGAAAAGAGAGGAATCCAATGGGATAGGTATCGAATAAGGGTGTTAGAAGGACCATTATACTCTTGTAGAGTTATACTCTGACGTGAAGAATATTTTAGTGACGAAATGCCCAAATTGTTAGCGAGGAAAAACGTGTAGGAATTTCACAACTAGGATGCAAGAGGTAGGATTGCGGAGAAAAAATTCCCTTCTATTTATTTTTTGTTTTGTTATGTTCCCAAGGGTTAGGGTTTTAAGATTTCCTACAGAAAATATTTTTCCCTATGCTATAGCTCTCTCATATATTTGTGGGGTCGAACAACAATACTCATCCCAATATCTCATGGCACCAACTAAGGAGGCTTGACCATACCCTTAGTCGTACTACTCAAATACCCAGGTACTAGAGAGTATATTCTTGAGTGTTGTTCTTAGTTTCACTATAGCAGTCAGGTGACCGATTGGTTGATCTAGAGATCGTTTTAGGGGACCTAGGGGACTCCCTATATACCTGACAGTATGTGGGAGTAATTTTCATGCACATAGTATGTCTTATGGGGTACTACTCGAAGGGGTACTAACAAGGGTCACAAAGGTTTCCAACTAGGTGAAATGTTTGTTTGAGTAACCCATGAAACTGTCTTTATTTCCTGTGTGTAGTCGTCCCCAACCGTAGTTTTACCACTGAACGATAGATCTTTGTGGTTTAAAGACATCAGAAGTACACGTCTCTACTCTAGAAAAAAAATCCCCATAAATTCTACAGAGGAAAGTGCTATGATACCATTTTTAAGGTACTAGATGTATTTTATAAAGTAGAAACAAAAATATTATGATAAATACTAGTGGAACAACAAAATAGAGAGAACATCAACACCAAAAATGATACCTTTATTGATAGAAATCCAAGTTCATTTGCCTCTTTGAGGGGGAAACCTCTAGCATAACAGTGCTCTATTACAATAATTATCAAGACAAAGATTTCTCATGCCTTATACTCCTATTTGTATTAATTATATCTTCTAAAGAACATTCTAGAGGAATATCTTTCTAGAAGTGGAAGCTTCTATTAGTATTCTTACATTAGACTTGTTCACATTATTAAATAGGCCTTATTTACTAATGCTGGCCATTATTACATGGAAAATGTATTATTCTACCTATGTTAGTGGTTAGGGAGGTTAGGTCCCTAACAATCATCTCCTTCTCTTCCTTATGATGAATGATATTAAAATTCACCTCCTTCTGCATTGAAGTATTGGAAATATTCTCATCCACATTTGAGTTTCTCTCTACCTAATTTCTTGAATCCATGGCTAGAAGGTTATTCTTCTTGGAATCCTTCTTATGGTTCTTAGGGTTCATCTTTGGATTTAGTTTCCAACACTTTTCTTCAGTGTGGCCATTGATATCGCAATGGTTACAGTGGTTATTTAGATCCTTGAATTGATGTGTAGTGGATATCATCTTATTTTCTTTCCCTTTCCACTTCTTCTTCCCCTCCTTACAAGTGTCTTGGTGCTCTTTCTATTTGGAATTTATTGGCTATCCTTTCTTGTGGCCTATATTTTCCATATATTGTGCTTGCACATATGCCTCATCAATTTTCCTAGGATTGAAGAGCATCACTTGATTTTACAAATGACTATGTAGACCCCCTATATAATTGAGGAGTACATCTAGGTTCTTGGGTGAGATACCTATCATGATAGCCATGTTTCTAAATTTTTTGGTGTACTCTTGCACACTCTCCCCCTACCTTTTCCTGAAGTAATGTCAACAGATCCATTGGTCCTCTACATACCCAATTGGGTAGAAATAGGACTTAATGAGGATTTTTAAATCCTCCCACTTTGTTACTGGCGAATCTCCCTCCATCCTAGGTGTCTCCATGTGACTTTCCCACCAGGTTAATGCATGGCCCTCTAATTTTACTCTGGAAACAAAATATATTTCTCTTCTTCTATATGGTGGATATTGAAATAGACCTCTAACTATTGCAACCAATGATTCAAATGTACTACATTGATTTCAACTTGGTATGGCTTGATATCCACTTTCTCCTCCATTTTAAATAAGGACTATGAAGGAGTAATGGCACTAGAAATCGGTTGCTCTTTCTTGGGATCTTTCCTCCACTCAGTTTTTAGGTCTTCATTATCTCTCAATTTCCCCTCTAATCCAATCTCTTAGTTAGAGCCTCCAACCTCCCCGAACGGTCCTAACTAATTTGCTAGAGCCACCGTGAAGAGGTTCATATTGTGAGATATATCAACAACTTTCTCTTCCAGCCTCACACATCTCTCTTTTGGTGGATCCCTAGGTTTTTTGTGAACATACTCATCTTCCATGGCTAGGGTTCTGTAACTTTCTTCTTAAGGAAATTCTTGGATCCCACAATTTTCCACAAATACCCCAGAGAAAATTTCTCTTATACCAACATGATCTATAAACTTCCATGGATATTCCACTAGAACATTGTTTCATAACATTTCTTATAATATTTTGACATCTTATACCATGCAAACAATTTTCCTTAGATCCCAAATTAATTAATTACTAGTTTTGCTTGAATTTATGAAAATAACTGAATGCAAAAATGAAATAAATGAGCAAAAGAACACACCATACACAAACAAATGAACACAAGATATATCCTAGGAAACCCAATATGGGAGAAAACCTAGCTAGAAGGTGAGGCCTATGCTTTTCTCTCTTTCCTTTAGTAAAGAAATGCAATTACAAAGAAAGAGGGGCACTCACTATGGAGTTTTCTATGAGTCTATGGCCTTATTAGATACTAAAAAACATTCTTCCCACCTATTTTATTCTCTTAAATCCCACTCCTTGGATTCTCTTTTCAAGTATGGAACAAGTACAATACAAAAGAATGAAACCCCCTTCTCCTCCCAGCGGCCCAGTATTTAGCATAGCTCACTAGTTGTCTAGGGCTAGGGTTTCATCTTCCTCAACCCTCAATTAGTGATAAGGTTTGGACAGTCTATAATCTTCTTGAAATTCCACACATGGCTAACCCCACATGTTTGATTAATGGGGGTTGAAGTGGCATCCACTCATAACATGGTGGTTAACAAGGCAGGTCAACTTGCGAGAAGCATAACTTTTGCATACGAGCTCTGATTGAGGCGATTTTTACATTGTTGGAAATATATCAATGTGTAGAACACCATCGAGCTTGTGTGCATAAGTTATAAACCCTATAACCCAAAAAAATGGTTTTTAATGCCTCAAAATGGATCTAGAAGGTTTTGGACCCCATTTTTCCAAATTGGGACCTACCACTAAAATGGCCCTGCAATTCGATTCCTTCAATTTTTTCCACTCATAAAGTACCAATATAGATGAAAAATTGTATGATGATCCAATCCACATCAATTCAAAAATAATTGGGAATCCACCTTCTAATAATCGTTACTACTACTACCCTTCAATTGGAGGCATAATGGATCCACCCCAAGTAGGGATGGGTCAAATATAATTTTGATAGAGCATCAAAAGATAATTATCTAAGAGTGGTGGGGGTTGGTGCCATCCTCAAAACACATGAGATAAATATATAATGGATAATTGGAAAGTTCCTAGGTACCTCATCAAATAACAAAGTAAAAAGCATAATAATCATGGAGCCATGTTCATCAAGTAACCAATAAGGAGGAAAACTAGATCACCAAAAAATCCATAAAAACTAGATGCTTTGTATCAATCAATACTACCCTTATTTATACAAATTATAAAGCTTTCAAATATGAAAGAGAGTGTGCATGGGACCAAAAATTACAAAGATAAACTCATACAAGTGATTTCCTCCTATGACGCCATTCATCCTAGGTCCCCTCAATCACAACATAGATTGGATCTAATATAATTTTGTGAGATATGAGGTATTGGAGTAGCTTTGAAACCATATCTCTTGGGAAAGTGACACCTTCCTTGCCTATATATACAAAATCCAACATCAATCCTATTTAGTCTCCCACCTAAAGCTTCCCACTACTATAAACAATGCACTCAACCCATATTTGTCCCCATTTACATTCCAGTGACCCACACTCTCAATCGTGCACCCAACAAATCGAATTGTAGGATTCCTCTACCACTGTTAAACCAATACAATCTATGGAGGAGTTAATGGAAAAATTGTGGACATCATTCAACAACTCTATCATATTTCCTATTTGGTGAGTGAGAGGGGGAGGAAAAATAATGGAAGACAAATGAAATTCTAGAATTTGGTAGATGAAATTTTCCAAGCTATCTCTAGTCATGGATAGTAGAAAAATATCTCTTCCAGCAATGAGATGGAGCCTTTTATATTTTTTCTGTTTCTTTCTCTAATTGCAATAGATATATAGGCAAGTCATAATGGACCAAAATTGTTAGATCTTGGCTTCATACTATTTTTTTGTATTAAGCATAGATGTGCTCATATAGTAGTAAATTAATTAATTAGTCCCATAGGTTTATTAATGACTTATTATGCATTAATGAGAAAGAAAATCCTCTATGTTATCACTAGGTGATCACTCCTTTTCCCTATTAATGCAAGGATCTATTTTTTTCTAGCATGTGTGTGAGCATATGTGTACATACATACATATATTCATACACAAATACATATATATACATTCATGCATACATATATACATATATGTAGGTATAGTCTCGAGGGTATTGATCGTTTTTTTCTATCAAGGTAAAATGACCAACATTTGAGAGAAAATCTTGTGGGGAACAAGAAAGACTCTCCTCGTTTTTATAGAGGTGGTTCTTCTCTCTTGATATATTGGAAGATTCTTTATATGGTTGTGAATGAATGAAATGGGTGAGTGCTAAAGAGAAAACCCCAAAATATCTTCTAACAAATATTTCATTTAGAAAATTTATTCATTAAGCACATCATCTTATTCATGTAAATAAAAATAAATAAATATAATCGAACGATATTGTACAGAGTTTGATTTCAACATATATTTGCCTTCCTTTTAAAATGTTGTGAATCCATAATCAACTATGACTTTGCAATATGAAAAAAGAGTAAAATTGGTAGGTCATCAAATAACTTTAGATGAGTATTGCATTTAAAACTGAAAATATTATGATGAGCACACTCCAAAAATTTCATACTCAAAATTATCAAATTCTGAGAAATCATTAGAGTTATGCCCCAGAATAGTTCTCTATGGGAGAAATAGATAATAATATACCAATTATGACAAGTCTAACATTGTTTGAAAAAAGAAGAATGGAATGACAACATAAAAAATCTCAATAACAAATAGATAAATTGTAATTCTATTTTATTTTATTTTTACTAGGGATTTTTCTCCTCTAGACCTAAAATGTCTTGAAATGACTGAAGAATTTAGAGACATAGTTGACCAGACCCAAATATTCTTGTAGGAAAACATACATGGAAAATGTGATGGAAACATTATAGTTGAGAGAAAGATAAATGGGAAAGTCACATAAGTTGATTCACAAATCTTTGGAAAGGAAAACTAGCTTCCAACAAAAAGAACCATGTAGGAAACTCTCCAATTGCCAACAACTAACCTTTTGAATTTGTTTGTTCTTCTCTTTTGTAATCTCTTCTTCATCTTCTTGAAACTGGTTTTTGGTTAGGGTTTGGAATTTTGGTGCATTGAATTAATCATTTAAGTAAATATGAGCTTTGGTATTCATTCCAACATCAGAGACCCACTTTAGAAGCTTAGGAATTTCTTTAAATAAATCGGTTTCTGAAAATAATTTGTTTTTAAGAATGAAAATAGTTGTGAATGTAATTTAATTTTTTGTTCCCGATAACTGATATTTCAGCAATTTAAACCACTTCCAAATTTTTCTTCATCCTTTTATCTTTTGGACGAGCTATCGTTTTCTCAAAATGGACATCGGGATCAAAAGTTATGATCTCTGGAAGATGGAGACTCAACCACCGTTGATCTTGTCTTCGTGAATTTTGAGCCTTGTATTTCCAAATTTGAATTATTTATCCCACATGAATTGTGGGGGGGGTGTTATTGAAATTTAATCTTCATACTCTTTCTCTATGAGGTAGAGAGAGCCATAGAAATCCATGCATCTTGTGCACCACGTATCTTTCAATTTCCATAGTATTACCTAGTCATCATTCCAACTAACTATCCAGTCATCTATGTCCATACATGTGTCACCCAGAGGTAGGTCCATGTCACTTCCACTTGTCCACATATAATAGGTATTGACTGTTACATGTCATTTGGAGGTGTGCCCAAAAATAAAGGGAAATAAACTTAGCATGATAATTGTTACTAAGAAATAATATTAAATAAATGAAGTGTTTATGTGAAAGACTTAGTTAAAAGGATCATAAGGAGTGGGACCATGTACAAGCATGAGTGAGGGGTATATGGAAGAGTCATAAAAATCATGTGGACTTGTGGTTTATGTGATATATGAAATTGTTACGAGGAAAATCTCTCTATGGCTGGGGTAAACCACAACAGACAGAAATGACTGCAAAAATCAACTCTATTCCTAAGTGTGTTATATAAACAAATATGATAGTGAGACAAGATAAAATGCCTACCTCATTCATACGTTCGATGAAGTCCACCATTGAGCACCTGACCCAAAGAAATATACCTGCAACTAATCCTCAACAACCAATCAAAGTAAGCATATGGTGATAATATATGATGTTAGCACATTCAATAGCATAATCCATTAATAAATATGAAAAATACACCAATGGAATAATAATTCAAATATTTTCAAGATATCAATTGAATGAGAAAATAATATTTCTATTAATATATGATTAGCAGAAGTGAAAAATTTATAGACATTCGTGTCGGCAAGGTTCAGAACCGAGAAACTAAGTTCCTTCAATATGGGCCTCCACCACTTCAATCCTCCACCAAAGGCAAGCTCATATAAGAGATACAATGAAGTACTCAATCAATAAGGGAAGATCTTGGAGGTTGAACACTGTGTTTAGACTTAAAGGACAAAGGGATGCAGACTCAATATGAAGTAAATAATTTCTCCAGAGTAATTTTGCTCTCAAAGTTGAATTCTTTCTCCTATTTTCCATAGCTCGGAATTGGCCCATTTATAGCCTTCAAATGGAACTGAAGGGGAGAGTTGGAACGTTTCCAGTATAGGGCAGGCCATGTTGGTTGTGGAGCCTGATTATCTTCCCGATTCAGAGGTCTTTTACTTTCATCCTTGTTTATACCCCATGAAGTATTTACACCCCAGAAGTATGTACACTCTTCCATGAGGGGGAATGCAGAGGGGGGGTACCCCCTCTGCGGGGTCCGAGGGAAAAGCCCCAGAAGGAAAAATTGCCTTGTAAATGTATATTGCAATTTCATTGTAAATCTGGACCATTCATTATAAGGTCGCAGATCTAACGGTAGAGATTATGTTAGGGTTTTTTCCCTAGAAGGAAACCCTCTTTTATGAGGGAAATGTATTGCGGCTATGGTTGATGGTGAATATTGTATTCTGAGATAGGAGACTATGAGAGAAAGAAGAGGAAGTTACAACAGGTTTGTTGTAGGTTGTAACCCTTCATATGTTGGATAATAATAAAGGAAGGACCTGGAAATTTCTCTGGTGGACGTAGCCCACACTGGGTGAACCACGTAAATCTGTGTCTCTATTGTATTGTGTATCTTCTGTGTTTTGTTTATGCATTTGTTTTATTTTATTGCTCCACGGTCCTGTTTTTCTAATAGGGCAAGGATCATATATCTCATGCCGTGACATGGAAACCCGACACCATTTTTAATTTTTGGGCACAAATCTCGATGTACGTATGTTGTAGTGGTGCAGCTTGCATATACGCATGCTGTATAGTAGGAAAGGTACGTACATGTGGAAAAAATGTATTTTTTATCTGTGGGATTTGCAAAAAGGGATGACAAGTCTTCATAGGGAAATGTACAAAGGCCTTATGTGCAAGATTGCATAAGGTGAGGCAAATCTTGCTATAATAGATGCCCCCTAATGTGTGAGGTCAGAGGAGTATTTGTGATGGCCAAAATACATTATAAAAAACCCATAAGTGGAGTGATGGGAAACCAACTAGAAGAACTAGTTTCTCATTACATTTTGTACTAACTTTTCATACATGGATGCCAATTTGAATTACACTAAAGATCCATGTGAAAATATACCAAACAATTTTCTATGGCCATGAGTAGGCAAATAAAAATGTGGTTACATGCCAAAGGTTGTCATAGTCACGAACAAGGCCTAGTAGAATGAGTATCAAAACCAATCTGAAGATATATGTATACAATGGAGTACAATCTAATATCCCATGATTACTGAAGTCATATAGGTATTGGTCCAATGAAAAGGAAGCAACAACTCAGGAAAGTTGCGGCCACATACTGATGTCTTCAAGTCTTCTACACAATCTGCCAAAGGTTAAAATCTACACCATGTGAATAAAGGATTTCAGGTCGAACACAATGAGACATCGTTTGATTATCGATCATTGAGGTATATTGTTAACAAATGTGAGATATCATACCGATAATGAAAGTAGGTATCAAGGCACTGAGTACATTCTCACAAGTGTGAATAAAGGAGTCAATGTCGAAGACCTGAAGAATCCATCGATCAGGAGACATTGATGTATTCCCAATTGTCGATGGCAAGAGAACCTGCCACTAATGACTGTAAGCCTCAAGGTACTCATAATACTGTAGGTCTCGTTTCTAGATTAGATGAGATGAAGTTGATGGAAGGAGACTCACTGAAAGGAGAGCATTATGGAATCTCTCATCATTAAACATGAGGAACAAAGCAGGAGCTTCATGATTTGGAGGAAATCAGAAGAAGAACATGTTCACGAACCAACGATCCTGTGCGTATTTCGTGTGTGCCAAGTGCAAGCGGTACATGAAAAATACCCTCTGAATAACATCCAATGAGGAAAACTGCTAACAAAGGCGAGGAAACCACCAATAGGGATAATGGCATCCAAGACATTGCACGAATCCCAATGTGTGAATAGATGTCTTGTCATCAAACAGAAGGGAAACCACCCAGTCAAAGACCAATGATGAAATGTCAATTGTTGGGTTCAAGATTACCGACCAATGATGAAAGTAGGACCAGGGTGCATGATAGGACTACAGTATCATGTGATTCTGAGACAAACTGAGGGTATGGCCAGCATGAAAAGCCAAGAGTTCTGAGAAATGGCCGACACGGGTTGATATACTTCCTTTGAACAAGAGCATGAGACATATGGAAGACTCTGATAGCATAGACTCAATGATGACACCATGAGATGCAGGAGGAATCAATGAAATTATCCATAGGGACTGGAAGAGTAACCAGTCGGTAGAGAAAACTCTTTGTAATGAGCTCAGCTTCCTAAGGCCATGCTAACCCAAAATTATGATTAAAAATGGACTCGATAACTTTGTGCTATATTCAAATGTGACACAAATGTTTCCAATATAAGATAATACTCCCTTCCCTCCCATCTTTTTTTTGTTTTTTCATAGACAAATGAATGCTATGATACAGAGGAGGAAACGAGTGTCGCAAGTAAGAAAAACTAGTTCCAGGGGTGGAGCATACCTATGTTCAATGCAAGGAGATGGACACTCGGGGGAATGTTCCCTCCTGGGTATAGGGTGTCGAATTGCGAAGGATATAAATGAGGCTCTACTCGATTGAGGATGAAAAACTGCTGAGGCAAACGACTTATAATTCAAAGTGAGAAGCGACTATAGGCTCAATACTGCAAGCAAGGGCATGAGATGCAATCACAACTTAATGCCAAAAAATTTCCTTTTCATGATCTTTAGTCTAGTTGGTGTGAAAAAGAGATAAAATTGTTCCAAATAGACATCCTTTCAAATCCAATTTACGAGTGTGAAAGAGACAAGTTCACTTGGAAATATTTTCTCTTTTTTGAAGACGAGTTGGAAAAGAGCTTAAATTAAACTTGGTTTGGAGTCCTCTAGGTATAAGGCAGCATGTTTATGAGTGTGAAATGAGGATCAACATAAAGGCATGTATTAGTTATAAGGGACTCCCGGTCCTATGGAAAAAATCTATGCACGGGCACCAAATGAAGTAGAGGATCTAACTAGGGCACCCATGTTTGGTAAGTCTCTACCACTTGATAATGACACGTCTTATAGAAGATGGAAGGTTCTGTGTCACAACAAATGGGTTCGTACCTAAGTCATATGAGTGACAGTTATAGGACAATGAAAAAGTGCATGATGGAATGGATACCTATCCTATATGTTGGGTAGTAAAAGCACCTGCCCATGGTTACGAACGGTCAACATAACGTTGAAATCCGCAAGAATCCCTGGAGAAAAATTCAAAAACCAACTAAATCCACTGTTATATTAGTCCATTAGGAGAAAAATTGACTCAAAACTATAGAAAGTGGGTAAAAACTGTTATAAATAGTAACAAAACCAAAAATTACTATGCCATTTTGACTTTTTACCCAAATAGTGAAAATTGGACCAAAATACCTTTGATCTTCAACTAATGATTGTGGGAGCGTCGGGCGATGAAATCAGAAACTGTGTGGACCAAGTAATTCCTCTTCCCCTCCTTTTCCTTTTTAGTGGATTAGATTTTTAAATTAGGTTTCAAAATTTGAGTAAATTAGGGAGCAAATTGAGTAATTCGGTGTACATGGGCTACCATTCATTGGGTCACGTATACATGAGGTTATATGCACCTGTGTAAAATATAGGGCACGCGTAATCATCCCTATACACGACTGCAAATGCAGCAGACCGCGCACAAGTTCGTAATCAATATTTTCTATGGTTGCTAACTCAAAAACTGACTTTTCTATGGCAGGATGGTGCTAGAATGGAGGGAAAGAGAGAGTGGGGAGGTAGATGATGTTGTGGATGGAGATCTGAGGGCCCAAATGGCCTTGAAAAGATGTGGCTTATATAAATTTTGGGCACTCAAAGGGATGAGGGCCCAAGTGAGGTTTCTTGAGATGCTTCTGGATTACTGGGATCCTGACAGTGAGAGCTTCAACCTCGATGGGAAACCATTGAGGATTGAAGTCGAGGATATATAATTTTTGACTCGGTTATCGCACCGAGGTGAGGTGGTGAACCTCAAATCCTAGGGAGCTGGGAGTGGTATGAAAATAGAGGAGTACATAGATGCTCACTGTGTAGTATGGACCCCGAAGGTCGGGAGTCAACTCCCCATCTGAGTGATAAACAATCTCATCCTCAATATTGTTGTCCTCGTGTTGACCAGGATCACATGATCGGCTTCATTGCACCAGGCATCAAGGCCGCTCATGTTCTATGTTGTAGAGTGCTTGAGACCCACAGTATATGATTGGTGTACCTCACTACTGGCTAATATGAAGAGCCAACTGACAGAGTGCAAACAGGGTGGCAAGAGGAACTTTTGGTTTTCCTCTATCTTATGCAGCTTTTTCTTCGAACAAGTTCTAGGTTTTGGACATAGAGTTGATATTCTTCTGAGAGGACCCCGCGATCCATCCATGGAATGGTGGACCGAGGTAATGAGACGGCAGGGGGGAGGTAGGGTGACCACACCCTACAACGATGATTTCTTCTACTGGTGGAGGTGACAGGTCATTGATCTGGATGACTACCCCTATGTAGGGATTGACTTCAGAGGGGACCTTGACATGCCACTCCCACCAGCAACTACCTACAGGGACATAGGTATGTCAAATGTTTTTAAATATTTCATTTTTTTGTATTTTTGTATAGTGAAACAAAAATATTTTTGGATGATTCTTAAGTACTAACTAGACACTTTTGTGATGCAAATGTGGGTCTGTGATGGCCGGACATAATTCCCTGACATCATTGGAGGCATCAGGGAGATGAGGTGGTGGGAGGAGAAGCATAGAGAGTCCTTCAAAATGTGCAAGGAAACCTGTCTCGTTTGACTCATAGGATTCTGATGGTTCAGGTAGAGGATCTACCAGAGACCATGCAACGACAAGTGGTTGATGTGACCAGAGCTTGGGTGCAACTCTTTCGGCGTCTCACAAATGTCGTAGTTTTTTATCATAACACACATCCGACGTCACAGACGTTGATGTTGTGGATCTTTTATTATCAGTTGTATATGTGTATTAAGGGTGTTAGCCCCAATTTTGTACTATAAACATCATATTTTTTGAAATATATATAAAATAGGGATCTTCGGCTTTACTTATATTACAATGTGTACATTGATGAGATGGATTTCTTTGATTTAGTTATGTGACAAATTCTAATCTAAAACTAAATTAGCATAAGCATCGGATACATAATTAGAACTCCTAGGAATGTGATAATAAGTAATAAAATCAAAATGTCGTTCTAAAAGATGTACCCGTAGGAATCATTAGAGTAAAGCAAGGTCATGCACGTGGTAATTGTCATTCAATTGACATACTACTAACTGGGAATCCAAGCGAACCTATAAATAGTGAATACCATGTGAGATAGCATCACACAAAAATTCTATAATGACTCTATATTCGGCCACATTATTCATGGATGGCCCTAGGCATACACCACCTGAAGACACCAATAGACCCTCGAGTGAGTAAACCACCCAAGCGACGGAAGCCAAGTTCCATGTATGACGACTAGCTTTGCCTGTGAATCCTAAGTAGACCAATGACTCCGTTGACATTTTCCAACCAAGGGAAAACTCGATAAGAAAGTTGAAGACGAAAAGAAAGGGAAAATATATATACACTAAAATACATTAGTATACAAAGAGTTCCGCCCAATATTGGGGCTCAAGCATAATATCTTTTCAAGTAGATCTCATTCCTGGGCTCGACCATATATTCCCTTCATAATATTCTAACTCATAGGCTCCTTTTTCTAAGACACATCACACGATATAAGGACTGTGCCACATGGGTTTAAACTTTCCTGCCCCCAGTGGTTCTTTGGATTGATCATATAAGAGGACCAAGTCACCCTCAACGTACAACCGAGGACAAATAGACTTATCGTACTGGACCTTGACACATCTTTTTTTTTCCTTGATAGTTGTAGAGGTGTCTCAATGTTTCTCATCAAGACTCTCTAGGTGTGCAAGGCATCGCTCGAGATCGGAAGTGTCAGGTAGGAGCGCGACTGCCAACTTAAGAGAAGGGATTTTGCATTCAATAGGTAATATCGACTCCACACCATGTACTAACTGGAAAGGGGAAAATCCGATGGCAGTCTTAACCGAGGTTCAATATTACCAAAGTGTGGGATATAGCATAATGTGCTAGTGAGACTTACTTTGGCTGACAGTTTTTTGCAAAATGGTCTTGAGAGACTTGTTGATGACCTATACTTGTCCATTTTCCTGGGGGTAATAAGGGGAAGAATGACCATGTTTAAACCCTATCTTAGATGTTATCTCTTCCATCATTTTGTTCTTAAAGTGACTGCCATGATTAGTGACAATCTCACTTGGGATACCGGACCGAGCGATAATTTGATTGAATACGATATTTTCTATGCCTTGGCGATACAAAGTGTCGTCGACAATAGTATAATTCTTATCTTGGTATCGTACACGTCGTCGGTCATCTTGTGAGAGATGTTGAGGGAAATTCAAAGTTTGAAGATAGAGAACGATGTCTCCATACCAGGGGTCGGACGATGAGACAAGGAAAATGTGTTCATCCAAAAATGAATCGACATGAATAACATCTTCATATAATCTTGGAAAGTTGGATATTAACTCCATGAAGACTAGTGATTTCTTGGATTTTACAGAAGCAAAATTGAGATCAAATTCTTGTAAAATGACATTCCATTTATTATATTTTCCCCCTATGATACACTTGGTAAGGACGTATTGAAATGGATTGACATCGGTCACCACAATAGTCTTGCAAAGTAATATATAATGACGTAAATGTTGGACTGCGTGAACGACAACCAAAGCTAGCTTTTCAACGTGAGAATAATTGAGCTTAGGATCGACTAAGTTTTGACTAAGATAGTAGACGACGTGCTCACGGAGATCATCATACTCCTAAACCAAAACCATACCAATCGTATCCTCAGAAATGGAAATATAAAACAAGTAATCCCTACCATAGTTAAAAGACTTCAACAGAGGCTCCAATACCAAGGCTTTATTCAAAGCATCGAATGACTTCTAGGCTCGCTCATCCCAAATAAAAGGGGTGTCCTTCTTCAAAAGACACATGAAACCCTTAGTGATATTGGCATAGTTTACTACAAACCGACGTAAAAATTTAGCTTTCCCATGTAAACCTTGAAGTTGTCGAATAGTGCACGGGGGAGGCAATCGAAGTATTGCCTCAACCTTTAATGGATCTACCATGATCCCAGTCTCAGAAACTTTAAATCCCAAAAGACGACTAGACCTAACTCAAATGATGCACTTATGAGGGTTCAAATGGATTATGTAGTAATGACATCTTTCAAAAACTAACCGAAGGTGCGTAGAGTGATCCGCTCTCTGACGAGAGTGAGCAACAAGATTGTCAAGGTAAGATTTGACTATATGCTTAAGATCATGGAATGCGAAGGTCATAGCATGTTGGAACATTTCTCTGGCATTTTTAAGGCCAGAGGGAATTTTCCGATATGCGAAAGTACCCCAAGGAAAAATAAATGTCACCTTGTGTTGATCCTCAGGTTTGATTTGAATTTGGTTATACCCTGAAAATCCGTCCATAAAATAAAATACTTCGCTTACCACACACTCGTCGAGAATATGATCAATGAAAGGTGTCAAGAAGTTGTCTTTAGGAGAGGCTTTGTTCAGGTCACTAATTCCATGCATACATGGATGGTTCCTTGCTTCTTATTCATGTGAAGGGGATTAGATACTCATTCAGTCAAAGGAACCGGGTAGATAAAGCCAACATTACATAGTTTATCTACCTCTGCCTTAATAGTAGGGGCCTTCCGGGGAATGACAGCTCTAAGACGTTGTTGAATAGTTTTAGCATCCATATAAGTTCTAATTTCATGCTCGATAATATGAGGTTCGATTTCTGTTATCTCTTCATATGACCAAGCAAATACATCTCAAAATTCCTTGAAGATTTCGGTGTAGATTGGGATTTCTTTTGGCGAACAATCTGCACCAATATATACATTTTCAATCTTTCCAGGGGTACCAAAGATATCGATTGTGATGGTAGGATAAATACTCTCCATATTTTCTTCGGCATAAATGTCATGTGTATCAAGTGGAACTACGAAGTGACCGACTATCACACTCAAAGTAGATCGAAATTGATCTTGTTCGATTCTTTCAAGCTCTGGGAGAAAATAATAGCGATGATGCATATCATTCCAAGGTTTGTTGGAGCCATTCATGGATTTGATTATAGATTCATCTGAGGGAAAAGTCTCATCAAGGAAGTCATGTGAAAAATGTAATGAAGTGGCCCACACGGGCTTAAGAATGGGATCCTCCTTGTCCGTCGGTGAGGTAACAATATCGGGATAGGCGGAAGAGTCAAGAACAACTTGATACGCAATATTTGTTTTCTATAGTGGCATGGTCATTCCAGCATGTGACTGACCTTCACATGATGAAGTCGAGGAAGGTAGGGTCTAAGGATCGCTAAAATAGGAAGTGCAGAAAGGAACAGACCTCTCTGACAAAATGAGAATACTGGACATGGCGTAAACATGGTGAATTGGTGCCATGAAGTCGAAAGTGCCCATAAGTGAGGAATACATTCTAACATCGATATTCTCATTTTATGGTTGAGAATTTTCGATCACAAGTGTTATCACCTAATGTTGTAAGGGGGATGTTTTCTTATAGAAGACCCCCCTTTGGTAGAAAAAATGACAAAAGCAGGTCAAAAACCCACTTTACCTAAGTTTTGAGTGCGCGCATTGTTATAAAGGGCGTGTGGATCTGGGAGGCCGAGGGTTGCACACCCATATCTATAGTTAGAGTTCAATTCCGGAGCCCCCCCATCGTTTCGACTTTAATGAAGGGGAGGGGGTCTGGAAATGGGCATGCAGGTTTTCAATGGCTACAATTGAGGCACCTTGATCCTGAACCCCCCTTGCTATTCTTCCTTTAACAAGGGTTGGGGGGGTCCGGAATGGGGTGGTTTTGCATGGGCCCCCCTTTTTACCTCTTACCAATTCTTCCTTCACTTACTGCTCTTGCCTCCTAGTGACATGTGTCCTCCACCTATCTTCTACTTTCCTCCATGTCATGACCCTTCCCCTTCTTCCCCCTCACAATCCGATGCCTATCCATCCTCCTGTAGGTCACTCCATCATGGCTATGTGTTCTCCTCCCTAACCGATCTCTTTCCACTATGTGTCTCCTCCACCTTCCGCGTCATATCCCCCCTGCGTCAACCTTTCTGACCCCTGTGCCACTCCACCTGTGTCCCATACATATCCCCATGACACTTCTTGTCCAGTGTGATAGCCTCTGTCCCTCCACCACCTGGTGCTTCCACCTCAACACCCCTCATCTCACCTTCACAGTGATTAGCGCAATCGCCCCCCCCTGTAAGATCCTCGTCCATGTTCGCAAGCCAAACCCTCCTTGTAGCAATCCAACTAAGTAGCAACAGCCAAAGAAAGACCGCCATGTGGTCCAAGTGTAGATTTGACCGGGCCTTACCTGATCCCGAGAAAGAAGTTATTGAGGTAGTTGACGGTGGTTGAACGTCGTCTCCTACCATAAATAGAAAGTCGGGAAAAGACAATCGCAAGGGTGACTATCAGTTCTTTCTGACAAAGATCACATCCATCAGAAGACTGCATGGGCAGTCTGCCCAATGTCTGCATTCCTAGTCTAACATGCAAGCTCCTCAACGTCAAGCATTGATCTCCTGACATGATCATGTTTCAGGGAATCCGAGCCATCTCCAAGTTTATGTAGGCATTTTTTCCATTTTGGTATCCATCGATGGTAGAGCTAAGCTCCCGACTGTAAAGTTTTGATGAAGCACTGGTTTTCCTGGTGATGCATTTGTATTTGAGACTTCATGTTTAATGAAAGTCATCTTCTTTCCATCTCTGTAAGCTCTGCATTAAAACACTTGGAATTGGAGGATCCAGTCGAGGATTGCAATATTGTAGGATGATGTATGTTTGATCACTGCATGTTTGCACCATTTTTAATCAGTTTCCTATGCTACCTTCTCCCTCTCACACTGAATAGCTTAGAATTGGAGGATCCACTCAAGTTGTTACAGTAGTATTGAGATGCTCGGAATTGGAAGATCCAATCGAGTTGTCCTTATAGTTGTTGTAACTGTGCCACTTAGGCACATTTCAGTGTTTTGTTTTTCTTCTCCAAGTTGTTGGAAGGCCTGATGCCCATAGCGTTCTTGTTCATATTTCCCACCAAGTCTTCCCTCTTCTCATTTTAAACTCAACTTACTAATGGAAGTTAAATCAAGACCTCACTTGTTCATGCATAGCCCGGTCCAGGATTCCGATTCAAAGCGATATTGTTCTGAGTTTTCTTAAATTCGGTCACCCTTTTATAAACAATCGTGACATATAAACTGATGGGTATCAAGCTTACTCCTGCTGCAATCCAGGAGTGACTTCTGGTGCTAACATTTCTGGCGTCGTTGTCGGGGACGAAGTTGAATATTTTCCCCGGCATTGAACAACATTGAGCCTCTGATTCTAAAGGTACATCAGGTATCAAAGCCATCCAAGATTGCTACTATGCACCTGGTGACTCCATTGTGACGACTCCACTATGGTGATTCCATTGATGCAAACCCACAGGCGACTCCACTGTTTCAGTTGTGGCTTCCAGAGGCAGACATACCAGGTCTACTCCACAACTGCCTTTAGAAACACTTGAAGTTGACCCAGAGAAGATCATCAGAAATGGAAAGGCCCCTAGAGGAGGTACTTCTACTACTAAACTAGGTATTTATGATGATTTGCATTGTTCTATAGGAACTCCAACTCCTGCATCTCACTCTATTGTATTTCCTTCTGTTAGAGTTTCCCGAAGTCTAAATTTTGGGAGTGTTCCTGCTGATTTTTCTCCTCCTAGTCTTGGATTGGAAGGAGATAGCCTTGTCACTCCCCTTTCTCCTGAGATTGTACCCTGGTTCAGACCCAGTACCTTAGAAGATTTTCCCACTCCTAGCTTTACCACCCCTCCTCCTATTACTATTGTTGCTACTATAGAGAGAGAAGCCTTTGTTGAATCAAGCCCTCTAGCCTTTTCTCTGAATCCTCTGTTGTTTTATTTCCCCCCTGCAAGCTATGTTCCTTTTTCCCCTGTCCGAACACCTTCTCCTACTAGTTCTCCTCTACCTAATATCCCTATTCCAGGTGCTAATCCCCCTTGTAAACAGAATGAATGCCATTGTGGCTGCGAGGTATGCTCCTCTAGTTCTACCTCAACCCTTGAATGCTCTCCCCACTAGAGATTATCTCAAATACATGCCTAAATTCACTGGAAGAGCACCTTGTTTCCTTCTACAGTTATGCAGACAACCTGAAGATTGAAAATGAAGATGTCTGGATGAGAGTTTTTGTCCAGAGCCTTGATGGTGAGGTTAGGAAATGGTTCAGGGGACTGACCCCTAGATCTATTATTGGGATTGAGGCTTTAGATAATTCCTTATTGAGACAGTGGGGAGATAAAAAATATCTCATGTACTACATGACAGAGTTTGGGTCCTTGAAAATAAAGGAAGAAGAGTCTGTCTCTGACTTCTCCAAAATATTCAATAAGATGTACAATAAGATCCCTGCTGAGATAAAACCCTCATAAGCCTCTGCTAAAATTACTTAAAATTACTTATGCGAGTGCTTTTGACCTTGATTTCTGCCTCCTAATCAGAGAGAGAAGAGCTACTTCCTTGGCTAACATGCAAGATGCATCCCTGGAAGTAGAATCCAATGTGTTGGTAGTTAATAGGCTCAAAAGCAAGTCTGATAGAGACAGAGGGAAAGGAAAGTATGAAGCCTCAACTTCTGGTTCTTCTATAGCTCACCCTCAAGTCGATGAATTGACCAATATGGTGAATTCCTTAACTACAGAAATGGAGAAGATGAAATTTGAGGGGAAGCAGACATACAGAAACCCCCAAAACAGTGATAACAGGGGCAACTTCAGGAGGTCGAATAACAATGTTCCTTAGATGATGCCGAGGGAGAAAAGGAACAGAGATAGAGATGATCAGAGAATTCAAGCCCCTCTCCAAAATAACCTTTTTGTTGATGAGGAAGGACAAGAGAAACCCATTTCATTTTTCAGTAGGCCATTAAGAAATGCAGAGGTCAAATATGACATCATGGAGAAGCAGGCTTATGAATTGGTCAAGGCCCTTAAAGCATTCAGAGTCTATGTGTTACATTCAAAAATAATTGCATATGTCCCTTCAGCTTCTGTGAAGGACATTCTCATATAGCCTGACATAGATGGGAGAAGGGGTAAATGGATTGCCAAGATCCTTGAGTTTGACCTGGAGATTAAGCCCACCAAGTTGGTTAAAGGGTAGGGTTTAGCCAAGTTGTTGGCTGAATCCAATTTTAAAGCCTTGGGGGTTAACTTCATCAATGATTTCTCATAAAATCAACAGGTTGAATTGTCTGATGGAAATCCTCAACACAATCCTCCACTAGCAAAGTGCACCTGGTATAGAGATATTATATATTTTCTGCTAGAATTAAAGCCCTCTGATAAAATGGGGAAGAGTAAGGTAAGAGATTTAAATCTCAAAGTAGTCAAATATTTCCTTATTGACCAAGTCTTGTACTGGAGAGACCCTCTAGGGGTGTTTCTGAGGTGTCTGGACCCACAGGAGGCCCAGAAAGTGAGGTTTGATTTCCATAGCAGCCTATGTGGGGGACACCATTCCTGGAAGACGACAGCCCACAAAATTCTCAGGGATGGGTACTATTGGCCCACCTTATTCACTGATGTCTGCAGAGAGGTCAGAGCCTGCATCAAATGCCAAAGGTTCTCAGGAAAGAAACAACCCAAATCTCTGCCACTAAAGCCTGTAGTAGTTGCAACACCCTTTCAACAATGGGGGTTGGACTTCATTGGAGAGATTCATCCTCCCTCAAGAAGCTATTACAGATGGATCTTCACTGCAACAGACTATTTTACCAAGTGGATAGAAGCTATCTCCACCAGAAGTGCTTCACACAAAGTTATCATAAGCTTCCTGAAGGATATCATACCAAGGTTTGGCTGCCCCAGCAGGATTGTCACTGATAATGCTGCCTCTTTTAGGTCTGAGCATCTGGTTAAGTTCTGTGAGCAGTTTGAGATTTCACTCTTTCATTCCACTCCCTATTATCCTCAAGGAAATGGACTAGCAGAGTCTTCCAATAAAACCCTGATCAAGCTCATTAAAATATTGTTGGAAGATAATAAGAAGGCATGGGATTCTAAACTCAAATTCACTATATGGGCTGATAGAGTGACAACAAAAAAGTCCATGGGAACCTCCCCTTTTCAACTTGTTTATGGGACAGAAGATGTATTTCCCACTCAAATGGATTTACTTGTAGCGAAATTATTTCAAGGTTATGAAGGAGAGTCTAACCAGATGGTTAGAAGAATTCATCAACTCATGGAAGTGCAACATACCAGGGAGTAGGAAATGGATAGAGCTCACAATCATCAATAGAATATCAAACAATCCTTGGACAGGAAGGTTAGAAAAGAGGAATTCGAGCTGGGAGATCTTATGCTTGAGTGGGATGTGCCTAGCCAGAATAGAGGCAAGCACAACAAGTTTGAAGCCCTCTGGATTGGGCCCTTCAAAATATCTGAAGTGTTTTTGAACAATACCTATAGGTTGTAGGATTTGGAGGGTAAAGAAGTTTTTAATGGCCCCGTGAATGGGCATTTCCTGAAGAAACATTTTGTTTGAGCCTCGAGTGGCTCTGCCATTTTTGTAAATATTTTTTCTGTTTGTGTTCGGTTTCAATAAGGGACTCCATAGCCCAACAGCAAGGCACTGAAGCTGCAAAAGAAGTTCTTGGTAGCCTGCAGAGGGCGTGCTATCCCCCATGGCGCCTGATGTTATCACCTAATGTTGTAAGGGGGATGTTTTCTTAGAGAAGACCCCCCTTTGGTGGAAAAAATGACAAAAGTGGGTCAAAAACCCACTTTTCCTAAGTTTTGAGTGGGCACATTGTTTTAAAGGGCACATGGATCTGGGCGGTAGAGGGTTGCACGCCCAAATCTACAGTTAGAGTCCAATTCCAGACCCCCCCCCCCCAGTCGTTTTTCCTTTAACGAAGGGGNATTCTACCTTTAATAAGGTGGGGGGGGGGGGTCTGAAATGAGGCGGTTTTGCATGGGCCCCCCTTTTTACCTCTTACCACTTCTTCCTCCACTTACCGCTCTCACCTCTTGGTGACATGTGTCCTCCACCTGTCTTCTTCTTTCCTCCATGTCATGACCCTTCCCCTTCTTCCCCCTCACAGTCTGATGCCTGTCCGTCCTCCTCTAGGTCACTCTATCATGGCTACGTGTTCTCCTCCCTAACAAATCTCTTTCCACTACCCGTCTCCTCCGCCTTCCACGTTATCTCCCCTCTGTGTCAACCTTTCTGACCCCCATGTCACTCTACCTGTGTCCCATACATATCCCTCTAACACTTCCCATCTGGTGCCATAGCCTCCATCCATCCACCACCTGGTGCTTCCACATCAGCACCCCTCATCTCACCATCAAAGTGATTGGCGTCATCNCATAGGCCAGACCCTCCTTGTAGCAGTCCAACTAAGCAACAGCAGCCAAAGAAAGGCCACATGGTCCAAGTGCAGAGTTGACCGGGCCTTACCTGATCCTAAGAAAGTAGTTATTGAGGTAGTTGACGGTGGTTGAACGTCATCTCCTACCATAAATAGAAAGCCAGGAAAATACAAGCACAGGGGTGAGTGCCATTCCTTTCTGACAAATATCGCATCCATCAGAAGACTGCATGGGCAGTCTACTGAATGTCTGCATGCGCAGTCTGACATGGAAGCTCCTCAACGTCAAGCATTGATCTCCTGACATGATCATGTTTCAGGGAATCTGAGCTAGTTCCAAGTTTATGTAGGCATTTTTTCCATTTTGGTATCCATCGATGGTAGAGCTAAGATCTCGACTATAAAGTTTTGATGAAGCACTAGTTTTCCTGGTGATGCATTTGTATTTGAGACTTCTTGTTTAATGAAAGTCGTCTTCTTTCCATCTCTGTAAGCTCTGCGTTAAAACACTTGTAATTGGAGGATCCAGTCGAGGGTTGTGATATTATAGGATGATGTATGTTTGATCACTACATGTTTGCACCAGTTTTAATCAGTTTCCTGTGCTACCTTCTCCCTCTCACACTGAATATCTTAGAATTGGAGGATCCAGTCAATTTGTTACAGTAGTACTGAGATGCTCAGAATTGGAAGATCCAGTCGAGTTGTCCTTACAGTTGTTGTAACTATGTCACTTAGGCACATTTCAATTTTATTTTTTTCCTCCAAGCTGCTGGAAGGCCTGATTCCCATAGCAGTCTTGTTCATATTTCTCACCAAGTCTTCCCTCTACTCATTTTAAAATCAACTTACTGACGGAAGTTAGATCAAGACCTCACTTGTTCATGCATAGCCCAGTCTAGGATTCTGACTCAAAGTGATACTGTTCTGATTTTTCTTCCATTCGGTCACCCTTTTATAAACAATCATGACATATAAACTGATGGGTATCAGGCTTACTCCTGCTGCAATCTAGGAGTGACTTATAGTGCTAACATTTATGGTGCCATTGTCGGGGATGAAGTTGAAGATTTTCCCAGGGATTGAATGACACTGAGCCTCTGATTCTGAAGGTGCATCAGGTGTCAGAGCCATCCAAGATTGCTACTGTGCACCTGGCAACTCCATTGTGACGACTCCATTGTGGTGATTCCATTGATGCAAACCCACAGGCGACTCCACCATTTCAGTTGTGGCTTCCAAAGGCAGACATACCAAGTCTACTCCACAGCTGCCTTTAGTAACACCTGAAGCTGACCCAGAGAAGATCATCAGAAAGGGAAAGGCCCCTGGATGAGGTACTTCTACTACTAAACTAGGTATTTCCGATGATTTTCATTGTTCTATACGAACTCCAACTCCTGCATCCCACTCTATTGTATTTCCTTCTGTTGGAGTTTCCCGAATTCTGAAGTTTGGGAGTGTTCCTGCTGAGTTTTATCCTCTTGTTCTTGGATTGGAAGGAGAGATCCTTGTCACTCTGCTTTCTCCTGAGATTGTACCTTGGTTTAGACCCAGTACCTCAGAAGGATTTCCCACTCCTAGCATTACCACCCCTCCTCCTATTACTGTTGTTGCTACTATAGAGAGAGAAGCCTCTGTTGAATCAAGCTCTGTAGCCTTTTCTCTGAATCCTCTATTTTTTCCTTTCCCCCCTACAAGATTTGTTCCCATTTCCCCTTTCTGAGCACCTTCTCCTCCTAGTTCTCCTCCACCTAATATCCCTATGGCAGGTGTTAATCCCCCTGTAAATAGAATGGATGTCATTGTGGCTATGAGGTATGCTCCTATAGTTCTACCTCAGCCCTTGAATGCTCTCCCCACTGGAGATTATCTCAAATACATGCCTAAATTCACTGGAGAGGAAGACATCACTATTGAATAACACCTTTCTACCTTCTACAGTTATGCAGACAACCTGAACATTGAAATTGAAGATCTCTGGATGAGAGTCTTTTTCCAAAGCCTTGATGGTGAGGTTAGGAAATGGTTCAGGGGACTGACCCCTGGATATATTATTGGGATTGAGGCTTTAGATAATGCCTTCTTGAGACAGTGGGGAGATAAAAAAGATCTCATGTACTACATGACATAGTTTGGGTCCTTGAAAAGAAAGGAAGGAGAGTCTCTCTCTGACTTCTCCAAAATATTCAATAAGATGTACAATACGATCCCTGTTGAAATAAAACCCTCAAAATCCTCTTCTAAAATTACTTATGTGAGTACTTTTGACCCTGATTTATGCCTCCTTCTCAGAGAGAGAAGAGTTACTTCCTTGGATAACATGCAAGATGCAGCCCTGGAAGTAGAATCCAATGTGTTGGCAGTTAATAGGTTGAAGACCAAGTCTGATAGAGACAGAGGGAAAGGAAATTTTGAGTCCTCAACCTCTGGTTCTTCTATAGCTCACCCTAAAGTGGATGAATTGACCAAGATGGTGAAGTCCTTAACTGCAGAAATGGAGAAGATGAAATTTGAGGGGAAGAAAACATACAGAAATCCCAAAAACAGTGATAACATGGGAAACTTCAGGAGGCCGAATAACAATGTTCCTCAGAACAGAGACAGATATGATCAGAGAATTCAAGCCCCTCTCCAAAATAACCTTGTTGCTGATGAGAAAAGACAAGAGTAGCCCATTTCATTTTTCAGTAGGGAATTAAGAAATGCAGAGGTCAAATATGACATCATTGGGAAGCAGGCCTATGCCTTGGTCAAGGCCCTTAAATCATTCAGAGTCTATGTCTTACATTCAAAAATCATTTCATATGTCCCTTCAGCTTCTATGAAGGACATTCTCATACATCCTGACATAGATGGGACAAGGGGTAAATGGATTTCCAAGATCCTTGAGTTTAACCTGGAGATTAAGCCCACCGAGTTGGTTAAAGGGCATGGTTTAGCCAAGTTGCTGGCTGAATCCAATTGTAAATCCTTGGGGATTAACTTCATCAATGATTGCTCGAAAAATCAACTGGTTGAATTGTCTGATGGCAATCCTCAAGATAGTCCTCCACTAGCAGAGTGCACCTGGTATAGAGATATTATATATTTTCTGCTAGAATTAAATCCCCCTGATGAAATGGGGAAGAGTAAGGCAAGAGATTTAAATCTCAAAGCAGTCAAATATTTCCTTATTGATCAAGTCTTGTACTGGAGAGACCCTCTAGGGGTGTTTCTGAGGTGTTTGGATCCACAAGAGGCCCAAAAAGTGACGTTTGATTTCCATAGAAGCCTATGTGGGGGAAACCATTTCTTGAAGACCACAACCCACAAAATTCTCAAGGTTGGGTACTACTAGCCCACCTTATTCGTTGATGTCTACAGAGAGGTCAGATCCTGCATCAAATGCCAAAGGTTCTCAGGAAAGCAGCAGTCAAATCTCTGCCACTAAAGCCTGTAGTAGCTGCAGCATCCTTTCAACAATGGGGGTTGGACTTCATTGGAGAGATTCATTCTCCCTCAAGTAGCCAGCATAGATGGATCCTGTCTGGAACAAACTATTTTACCAAGTGGATAGAAGTTATACCCACCAGGAGTGTTTCACACAAAGTTATCATTAGCTTCCTGAAGGATATCATACCAAGGTTTGGCTACCCCAGTAGGATTGTCACTGATAATACTTCCTCTTTTAGGTCTGAGCATCTGGTTAAGTTCTGTGAGTAGTTTGAGATTTCACTATTTCATTCCACTCCCTATTATCATCAAGGAAATGGACTAGTAGAGTCTTCCAATAAAATTCTGATCAAGCTCATTAAAAGATTGTTGGAAGATAATAAGAAGGCCTAGGATTCTAAACTCAAATTCGCTCTGTGGGTTGATCGAGTGACAACAAAAAAGTCCCTGGGCACCTCCCCTTTTCAACTTGTTTATGGAACAAAAGTTGTATTTCCCACTCAACTGGCTTTACCTGTAGCAAAATTCTTTCAAGGTTATCAAGGAGAGCCTGACCATATGGTTAGAAGAATTCATAAACTCGTGGAAGTGCAGCAGACCGGGGAGCAGGCAATGGACAGAGCTCACAGTCATAAGCAGAAGATCAAACAGGCCTTTAACAAGAAGGTCAAAACAGAGGAATTTGAGCTGGGAGATCTGGTGCTTAAGTGGGATGCGCCTAGGAAGAATAGAGGCAAGCACAACAAGTTTGAAGCCCTCTGGATTGTGTCCTTCAAAATCTCTGAAGTGTTTTTGAACAATACCTACCGGTTGCAGGATTTGGAGGGTAAAAAAGTCTTTAATGGCCTTGTGAATGGGCATTTCCTAAAGAAATGTTTTGCTTGAGCCTCGAGTGGCTCTGCCATTTTTGTAAATATTTTTTTATGTTTGCGTTCGGTTTCAATAAGGGACTCCATATCCCAACAAAAAGGCACTAATGCTGCAAAATAATTTCTTGGCAGCCCGCATGGGGCATGCCATCCCCCATGGAGCTTGATGTTATCACCTAATGTTGTAAGGGGGATTTTTTCTTAGAAAAGACCCCCCTTTGGCGGAAAAAATGACAAAAGAGGGTCAAAAAACCACTTTGCCTAAGTTTTGAGTGGGCACATTGTTTTAAAGGGCATGTGGATCTAGGAAATTGAGGGATACGTGCCCAGATCTATGGTCAAAGTT
>ML787526.1:226557-240095 GCA_009831015.1 Picea engelmannii | reverse complement strand
GTTTTCAATGGCTGCGATTGAGGCACCTTGATCCATGGCTGAGTCTTCATCCTGGACCCCCCTTGTTATTTTTCCTTTAACAAGGGAAGGGGGGTTTTGGAATGAGGCGGTTTTGCATGGGACCCCTTTTTTACCTCTTACCACTTCTTCCTCCGCTTACCGATCTCGCCTCCTGGTGACATGTGTCCTTCACCTGTCTTTTGATTTCTTCCATGTCATGACCCTTCCCCTTCTTCCCCCTCACATTCTAACGCATGTCCATCCTCCTCCAGGTCACTCCATCATGGCTACGTGTTCTCCTCCCTAACCGATCTCTTTCCAATGCCTATCTCCTCCACCTTCCATGTCATCTCCCCCCTGTGTCAACCTTTCTTACCCCCATGCCACTCTACCTATGTCCCATCCATATCCCCATGACACTTCCCATATGGTTCCATAGCCTTCGTCCCTCCACCACCTAGTACTTCCACCTCAACACCCCTCATCTCACCTTCACAGTGAATGGCCCCATCGCCCCCCCCCNNNCCATGTCATATCCTCGTCCACGTTCGCAGGTCGGACCCTCCTTATAGTAGTCCAACTAAGAAGCATCAACCAAAGAAAGGCTGCCACATGGTCCAAGTGCAAAGTTGACTGGGCCTTACCTGATCCCGAGAAAGCAGTTATTGAGATAGTTGACAGTGGTTGAGCGTTGTCTCCTACCATAAATAGAAAGCCGGGAAAAGACAAGTGTAGGGGTGATTGTCAGTCCTTTCTAACAAAGATCGCATGCATCAGAAGACTGCATGGGCCATCTACCCAATGTCTGCATGCACAGTCTGACATGGAAGCTCCTCAATGTCAAGCATTGATCTCCTAACATGATCATGTTTCATGGAATCCAAGCCAGTTCCAAGTTTATGTAGGCATTTTTTCCATTTTGGTAATTATCGATGGTAGAGCTAAGCTCCCGACTGTAAATTTTTTATGAAGCACTGGTTTTCCTGGTGATGCATTTGTATTTGAGACTTTTTGTTTAATGAAATTCGACTTCTTTCCATCTCTGTAATATCTGAGTTAAAACACTCGGAATTGGAGGATCCAGTTGAGGGTTTCGATATTGTAGGATGATGTATGTTTGATCACTGCATGTTTGCACCAGTTTTAATTAGTTTCATATGCTACCTTCTCCCTCTCACACTGAATAGCTTAGAATTGGAGGATCCAAACAAGTTGTTATGGTAGTATTGAGATGTTTGGAATTGGAAGATCTAGTTGATATGTCCTTATAGTTGTTGTAACTGTGTCACTTAGGCACATTTCAATGTTTTGTTTTTCTTCTCCAAGTTGTTGGAAGGCCTGATGCCCATAGCAGTATTGTTCATATTTCTCACCAAGTCTTCCCTCTACTCATTTTAAACTCAACTTACTAATGAAAGTTAGATCGAGACCTCACTTGTTCATGCATATCTCGGTCTAGGATTCTGAGTCAAAGTGATATTGTTCTGAGTTTGCTTCCATTCGGTTACCCTTTTATAAACAATTGTGACATATAAACTAATGGGTATCAAGCTTACTCCTACTGCAATCTAGGAGTGACTTCTGGTGCTAACAATGGGGATCGACGGTCCAACAGGTGCATTGGAACTATCATACACCAAGGATAATTGGTCGATCGTCACGATCTTCCCATCATGAGGAAAACAAAGAGTACGAAAGACGGACGATACGACAACAACCATAACATAGGTCCAATTGCATCCTAGTAACAGGTTATAATCAAGAGGCACATCAACTACCTCAACCTCCACCTCTACCATCTTCCCACCCAACTGGACCAGAAAGGTAGGAATAATATCGTGAGGGCGGAAGGAATAACCGTCAAAATCAGTCAACATGTTCAATGATTTAGAAAGAGTCAGAGAACTGAGATATTTCCAACAGATCGGGGACATCACACATGTAGCAACACCTTCATCAACAACCACATGTTTTAAGGTATACTTTGAGTACCCCAGGTGTATTTGGAATGCCACATGGTAAGGAAAGCGAGGATTCACATCTGTGACGTCAAACTTGATAAATTTTGAGCCACTGGGTTCTAGAGCTACTAACACATATAGCAAGGTATTCCTCTGTGAAGGGCACATCTGGAGTACCTCTAGAGCCGATATCGCACAAGGGGTTTGACCTAGGTCCTCAACAATAGAGTAGTTATGGGAGGCTCTATCATTTGGATTGTGGGTAGAACGCTTGAGTACTCCTTTCGGAATACGATGCGGTGGCTCTGGTTTTTCAATTTGTAAAGTCATCTCCGAAGATGGAGGAGCAGGTTCTAGACAAGGTATAGCTTGTGAAGAACTATCATCTAGAGATCGAGTGGCTACATGAACTTTAACATTGACCATATTGATACACAAACAGTCAATGTCTTGCAACGACATGTTTTTACTCCCACCAGCCACATTTCTGGCATTTGAGGATCTCAAGGCCATGTGTTGGTTATGTGGGAAAAGATTTGTCAACACGACGAGTGGTAGAGATAAGAGCCTCACAGATTCCACAATTTTGGGGCATAAATGAGTAAGGTGATCATCTGTACAAAGCTTACAGGGAAATTTCACCTTACACCTTTCTTTCTTTCCCTCTCCAGCATTATTATTCGTCTTCTCATTATTACCATTGTCCTTGGGTTTATTATTATTTTTCCCACCCTTATGATTGTTATTACGTCCTTTTTTCTTATTCCCGCCTAGTTGTTGGTTACCATTTGGGTCGGTCGACAATTGCATGGAATGTACATCTGCCAACTGAGTGGGATTGGAAGACACAGATGAATTTGGCCCTCCTGCAAACTGATTTAGAGACAACTCTTTCAAATGGCATGTCACCGAGTCTATGGATTTCACATTGGCGAAGCCTACAATTCCATCGGCATGAGGTTCAGGATTTTTTCTAGGGTCATAGGTTGATCGCGGTGCGTCTGGAAGAATGTGGTATAACATCCCAGACTAAGCATATATAAGATCTAACTGTTGGTCTTTGAATATCGCTTCTTCCTTAGTGGTAACCCCGGATGTAGAAAAATCATTCGAGATAGGAGGCTGCAAAGACTTAAGGAACCATTATAAAAGAAATGTTGGGGGTATGGAGGTCATAGTCAACCTCTTCCATCTACGCCACTCATATACATGATCCAAGATATGAGTGGTTGTGTCCTGGCGTAAAGTCGACAGAATTTCTAGGCTAGCATTGTAATGAACCGGTAATTGGAAGTGGTTAAGAAAGACTAACACTATATGACTAAAGGTCCCATATGCCCCCCTAGGTAGCTCAATATACCATTTCATAGTGACCCTAATGAGGGCGCGTCAAAATAATCTTAATCGAATGGAATCGTCATTAATGGAATTCGAGGAGCACCATAGGTGAAAGGTAGTAACGTGATCACCGAGATCCTCACCATTCTTACCTTCAAATTTAGGAATGTCTGAAGGAATATTGGTGGAGACGGGGGGGCATGTAGGATCATGACACACAGGGTCATTCATCAACTTAGACAAGTCTGGTAGATTAAGCATGGCCAGAAAAGGGAGACAAGGTTGTGGCATCTAGCCCCAAGCTCCCTGGAAGGATTGTGCTTGAGGAACTACATATCATCCAGGGTTCTGGTAAGCACCATGGCCCTGTTCAGGATTGTAATACCCTCCTCCAGGATGATTCATAAGAGGTTGGTTGGGCATCATTCCAGTAGGAATGTTCTGATAGGGGTTATAAAACTTTCCCCCAGCCGGATTGGATCCGGGCTGGGGGTTTCCCAAAGTGTGAAACTGACCTCCTCCAGGTGTGAATCCAGAGGATAGAGGTGGATTATTCATGCCAAACATGTTGGTCGAATCGACACTGAGGAGGTAAGGGTATAGGACAAAACTTGAGAAGAAGCTTGTCCGCCAGGTTGGTTTCTCCACCTAGAAGTAAGAGGATTAGACCCGAGGTTAAAATTAGGAATTCCTCCCATATTAGGAGTCGTTTGAGGGATTTGAGAACTACCAAAAAAAAATGGATTATAAGGAGGTGTAGTTCCCCCAATTCCAATGCTAGCATTAGGGCCAGTAGTTGGGATGGAGTTTGAAAACTGTGAAATAAAATTCAGCATACCATAGGAAAAAGGACTAGAGGCCATAGGGATGGACTGTTCATTATATCCTAGTGAGTGAACAAGAGACCCACATGGGTTCGAGGAAAGAGATTGAGCATTCACTATAGGCTGAGTAGTAGTAATGATAGGTGCCTTCGACACTACAACCATTGTGCTTGCAAGAGTCGAAGGGGTGTCATTAACTATAGTAGGTGTGGGAGTTGAACGACTCCCATTGTTCTGAAGACTTGGTTTAGTACTCATCCTTGTAGAATCACAAGTCTAAATAGTGGAGGTGTGTGTACCAGGTCTAATAACTCTACGCCTTTTAGAAGGAAAAGACTCAAAATCTGGTGGTAACTATAACAAGCAACGGGACTGGCAGGGACGTTGATTTGACTCCACAATGACTTAAGACTCTAAATACAAAAAATAAATCCTAAGGCCAACTAGTAATCAAATATCCCACCAAAAATCAAACAGCCAATACGCACACAAACGAGGTAAAGTGGTTGAAAGGGGCCTCCCTCCCTAAAGAAGGTATGTCTCACCCAAGAGGGGCCTGAGAATCCCTACTAAAGATCGGAGGTAACAAAATCAGTTATAAAGGTAACAAAATCAGTTATAAGGGCCCTCATGGGCTTAACAACCAGTCGGTCAGATCCCCTCGAAGAGGTAATCCTCCATAAACATTGTGTGTTGTCTGACCCTTATCTGACCTAGGGTACTTACAGAATAACCCCTGCAAGTAACCTATGTGGCACCTAAGTCAAGAAACTAATCAACCAATGTATAACCGATGCACAGGCGAGAAGTCGTAAGTCAGGTCCACCGTATGGGTAGGATAGAAAAGCCCAAAACCTTGAAAGTATCACCTTTCATGGAGGTAAAGTCACTAGCAACATCCCTAGATACAAATAGATCCCCGGAAATATCTCTGACGCTAAGAAGGTATCAGGGGGGTATCCCTTCAACCGACCTCATGATTAACTCCGGTGTAAGCAGAGCCTCTTGATATTACCGATTATACAATGGATTTCTCCACTCCCTTTGTCAGACACATATGTTGATTTAATAGCCTTGGAGAAGTTTACTCACAAAATCCTATTCCAAGGCACTAAATCCTAAGCTAGTTTGTGCACCCTAGAAAATAAAATCGTGACGAATCAATTTTAAATTATAGCATTAATTTTAATGGTCGTGCTTACTAAAAAATGTATGGTAGTGAAACTCATGATTTTATGAGTCAGCAAGTAAAATAAATATGAATATAATGCAAAGTCCTAACTTCAATTTTCAATGAATGATATGCTTCTTAATACAAATGCAATTTTCAATTTCAACTCTGTAATTCTAAAGTAAAATGCATTATTTCTTTACATTCACTAAGCTAATGACAAAGACTGAAAAGATCAAAATGCCAAGCAATGAAAAATGCCTAATATTTTTATATTTTTGATATAAAAAGTGAAAATGCATGGACTGAACAACAACTTGATATATAAAAATCTACTGTGTATAGAAAGAGATAACTCAAGTAGGATTCCAAGGAGCAAAACACCTAGCCTAATGTACAAGGAAAACCAAAATGAAAATATGATAGGAAAGACTCCGCCCATAAATTCAACCAAAGACAGGCTTCTTGTCATCCCACAGACACTTAATAGTCACTACAGAGACCCAATAAGACTCATCAAACATCAAATCCCACCCAACAACCACCAAACCTAGTAAACAAGCACAAGAGGTTGATGTATGCGACTGTTCAAGGAAACAGAGTGTATGTACGCAGCTTGCATAAGGACATCACGCATATATGTGTGAGTGTCAAGCAAAAAACCATGTATATGTTTCAAAAACAAAGCTAGGCAAGGGAGACGGCTGGAAAAAATCAGACCCGGAGTGAACAGAGGCTGTCAAGCAATGATACGACAAGAAATGCAATAGGAATGAGAGAAATCTAAGGATAAAAACACTCCAAACCCTAAGAAATAAGATTCAATCCCCAGTATAGTCGCCAATTCTATTACGAGGAAAATCTCTCTATGGCTAGGGTAAACCACAACAGATGGAAATGACTGCAGAAATCAACTCTATTACTAAGTATGTTATATAAAAAAATATGCTAGCGAGACAAGATAAAAGGCCTACTTCGTCTAGACGTTTGATGAAGTCCACCATTGAGCACTTGACCCAAAGCAATATACTTGCAACTAGTCCTCAAAAACCAAGCAAAGCAAGCATATGGTGATAATATATGATGTTATCACATTCAATAGAATAATCCATTAATAAACATGACAAATACGCCCATGGAATAATAATTCAAATATTTGTAAGATATCAATTGGACGGGAAAAGAGTATTTCTATTAATATATGATCATCAGAAGTGAAAATGTTACAGACTTCTGTGTCGGCATGGTTAGGAACTGAGAAACTAATTTCCTTCCATCTGGGCCTCCACCACTTGAATCCTCCACCAAAGGCAAGCTCATAGAAGAGAGACAATGAAGTTCTCAATCAATAAGGGAAGAGCTTGGAGGCTGAACATTGTGTTTAGACTTAAAGGACAAAGGGATGTAGATTCAATATGAAGTAAATAATTTCTCCAGAGTAACTTTCCTCTCAAAGTTGAATTCTTTCTCCTCTTTTCCATAGCTCAGAATTGTCCCATTTATAGCCTTCAAATGGAACTGAAGGGATGATTCGGAACGTTTCCAGTATATGGAAGGCCAAGGATCATAGATCTACTGTCATGACATGGAAACCCGACACTGTTTTCATTTTTGGGCACAAATCCCAATGTATGCAGGTTATAGTGGTGCAGCCTGCGTATACGCATGTTGTATAGTAGGCAAGGTGTGTACATGTGGAAAAAATGTATTTTTTAGCTCTAGGATTTGAAAAAAGGGATGGCAAGTCTGCATAGGGGAATGGAAAAAGGCCTTATGTGCAAGATTTCCTAGGGTGAGGCAAATCTTGCTATAATAGAAATGAACCATGTACAACGATTTCTGTGAAATGTGAAATGAATTGTGTACAAGCATGAGTTTGGAGTATATAGAAGAGACATAAAAATCACGAGGACTCGTGGTTTACATGAAATATTAAATGAACATAGAAATGGAAAATGAAGTAGAAATGGTTAAGTATAGAAATCAAAATTACATGAAATATGAAATGAACATATAAATGGAAAATGAAGTATAAATGGCTAAGTATAGAAATGAAAAATGAACATAGAAATGGTTAAGTATGAAATATGGAATAGGTTAAGTGTGGAAATGAAAATGGAAATGGGATAAGTATGGAAATGGCTAAGTGTGGAGAATAATTAAATATGGAAATGGTGTGGAATATTGGAAAAATGTCTAAGTATGGAGAGTAGTGATTAAAGAAAATGGAATATAGGGATATGGGGAAAATATCTAAGTGAGGAGAGTACTTAGTAAAAATTTCGAAAATGGAGGGAAAAATTGGTGAATAGAGTAGAAAAAATGGTGATATCTTGGGAATTTGACATCTTTTTGATTCTGTAAGATGTTGAATAGAGCTAAGACATAGGGTTATTTAGTGAGAAGATAGACATAAGTAGTTTCATTATTTTAGTATCCTTTCTTTTCCTTCTCTTTTGTTTCAAAGAGAAACTATCCCTGTTAGACTTTCATGATGAAGAACTACAAAACTGAAGCTGATTGGAAACTTATTGGATCTTCACAATTAACAGTTGAAGATCTTTGGAACTTTCCAAGTTCGAAAAAAAAAATTGGTCTCTATTTGATGGGTGAAAACACATCAACAATTGGCTCTAACTATGGAACAATGACCCTCTGTGGGTTGTTGAGAATCCATAATCTTGGTCCATTGGGCTATGGAGTCATCCCAATCCATTATCTTGATCCAATAAATGCTTATTGGAAAATTTCATTGAAAGAACAAAATATATACATGAGAAAACAAAATTATTCCTATCCTAAGATACTTGGAGAGAAAAGCTACTTTCAAGTGTAAGTAGACTTCCAATGTAGTCATGTACATATCTGAATCATATGATTATTCCTAGCCATGGTTGATAGTCTTTGTTTTTTGGCAATTCTCCGAAGACATTCCTCCATTATGAAATGATAATAGTGCCATGGTGAGGTTGCAAAAATGAACTTTTGCTAAACATTTGTGGAGAATTGTAAGATTGTCTTTTGTTTTTCACCAACAATCTCATTGTCTTTAGAAAAAACATATATCACCCATGGAACCTCTTGTTGCAAATTCCCTTCTTCTTTTGATGCTTGGAATATATTTTCTTCATTAAACTCTACTCCATACAAGCAGTCAACAACTTGTAAGTTTAATGTTAAGTGATAGCTTTTATCATCACTTCCAATGATCCCATGCTGACATCCCTCTTTCAAATTTGTATAAATCAATTGTTTCCATTGTGAACCCACTGCAACATTTTCACCATGATCATGTTGAATAAGATGTGTATATAATAGAGGTTCATCAAATTTATCTTTCAACTCATTTCCATCTTTGTTCATATGAGAGGTATAAATTTTTCGCCAATGGAGCATATAGAGGATGGCATTCTTCTTGAATTGAGACATTAGGGTTCTCACTTTTAATTTCAGGAGCAAAATCTAATGTAAAAATTAATTCACACCTTTCATCATTTTTTTCTTCTAAATACTTTCCTCCATTGTCTTGGAATAATATTGGCAATTTTAAGTGATTAACATCAGTTTCATGAATATTTATTTCAATGACTTGATATCGTTGCATTAATTCTTTCCATTTGCACTTTCCCTCTTGCTTCAATAAAAATTTGAGATTCACAAGACAGGGCATTTTCATAACAACTAAAAATGATGACATCGTTTGGAAACATTTCTTGAGGAATCTCATGAAGGAATTTCATAAATATGAAAGTGAAATATTTGACTGTATCTTCCTCATTCATATAGATTTCAACCAACTTCAAGAAAATATAATATGGATCTTTCCTTGGGAAATAATTATTGACAAGTAAATTTTCTAATACATCCCAACTAGTGATGGTTCCGGGAAGCAATGAATACAACCATTCATTAGAATTTCCTTTTAGAGTTAAGATAACTAGTCGATATGAAACATAATATTCATCCACATTATAAATATCACAAGCACTATCAAACTTAACCATTTGTTTCTCTGCATACTCTGAAGTATCTTCGAATAACATGGGAAACTTGTCCATGGAAACATTTGGAAAGGGATGAACTTCACCTTGCAAATTGAGTGGAACTCTGTGCAACTGTTTCCCTCTTTGAGAGCCTTATTCCTTTATTGTAACTTGAACATTGGTTGGGATTGGTGGTGAAGACAAAACATCATCACAACATGAAATAAATTCTTCAATGGAATCATCATTAATATCTTCTTGAAATTCTAGAATCTTTTTAGTGAAGTCACCATACGCATCTTTCTTTAAACTATAGAGTTTTAATGATGGAGTCGCAAAGGAGATCATCCTCCAAAATATTTGATGGTTATTTGGTGTTGTAGATATTGGTGTAAGAGACTTGTGCCTGTAAATCCAATAACATGTCTTCAAGGACACCAAAAGTTCCTTGAATGAGGTTTTCAAGAACCCAATTAATCTTGAATCAATCTGCCATAAATATTTCCAAGACTTGCACTAGATAGCTTCTAGTTTGTAAATAATATTTGATCCTAAAAAAAAATAGATTTCTTGAAAATAAATCATTTTCATTTCTTTTCTACGAAACCAGTGTTTTGTTTGTCCCCAGTATGGTCACCAAAAATGTTGATCATTTTTTTTGTCCAAGAAAAATGGCCAAGATTTGAGAGAAAATATTGTCGGGAATAATAAAGACTCTCCTCTTTTTTATAGAGGTGGTTATCCTCTCTTGATATATTGGAAGATTCTTTGTATCATTGTAGATGAATGCAATGGGTGAGTGATAGAGAGAAAACCCCAAAATATCTTCCAACAAAGCTTTCATTTAGCAGATTTATTCATTAAGTACACCATTGAAATAAAAATAAATAAATATAACTGAAAGAGATTTGTACAGAGTTTTCTTTTGACATATATTTGTCTTCCTTTTAAAATGTTGTGAACCCAGAATCAGCTATGACTTTTCAAGCTGAAATAAGAGTAAAATGGATAGGTCATCAAAGAACTTTATATGAGTATTGCATTTAAAACTAAAAAATATTATGATGAGCACACTCCAAAAATCTCATACTCAAAAATCGCAAAGCCTGAGAAATCATTAGAGCGATGCCCTGAAATAGTTCTTTGTGGGAAAAATCAATAGTAATATCCCAATTATGAAAAATATAACAAGCTATGAAAAAGAACACTAGAATGACAACCTAGACAATCTCAATAAAAAATAGATAAATTGTAATTATATTTTATCTTCTTTTTACAAGCAGGGATTTTGCTCCTTTCGACCTGAAATGTCTTAAAATGACTAAAGAATTTAGAGACAAAGTTGATCATACCCAGATCTTCTTGTAGGAAAAAACACATGGAAAATATTATGGAAAGAGTCTAGCTGAGAGAAATATGAAGGGGAAAGTCACACAGGATGATTCACAAATATTTGGAAAGGAAAAACTTGCTTCCAACAAAACGACCTGACAAACTCTCCAATAGCCAACAACTCACCTTTTGAATCTACTTGTTCTTCTCTTTTGTAATCTCTTCTTCATCTTCTTGAAACTGATTTTTGGTTAGGGTTTTCTCTTTTGGTCTAATGAATTAATCCTTTTATTAAATATGAGCTTTGGTATTCATGCCAACATCTAGGACCCACTTTAGAAGATCAATAATTTCTTTAAATAAATCAATTTATGAAAATAATTTGTTTTTAAGAATGAAAATAGTCTCGACTGTAGTTTAATTTTTCAGGTCTGATAACTAATATTTCCTCCATTGAAACCACTTCTAGATTTTTTTTCATCTTTTTACCTTTCTGACAAGCTATTGTTTTTTCAAAACGAACATTGAGGTCAAAAGTTATGAGCTCTAGAAGATGGAGACTTAGCCAATGTTGATCTTGTCTTCGTCAATTTTGAGCCTTAGATTCCCAAATTCAAATTCTTTATCCCACATGCATTGTGGGAGGGTACTCTTGAAATATTATATTGAAATTTAATCTCCATACTCTTTGTATATGAGGTAGAGAGAGCCATATAACTCCACGTAGCTCATGCGCCACATATATTTTGATCGCCACATCATTACCTAGTCATCATGCCAACTAATTATCCAGTCATCTTTGTCCATTCATGTGTCACCCAAGGGTAGGTCCATGTCACTACCACGAGTACACATATAATAGGTCTTGACCTCTACGTGTCATTTGGAGGTGTGCCAAAAAATAAAAGGAAATAAACTTAAATGAAGTCTTTATGTGAATGTGAAGGTAGGTAAGGAGGTAAATCTTGGTAAAAAGACTAAGTATTAAGGGAAGTGGATCGACAGGAATGAGACTATGGACAAGCGGGACTATGGGAAAGTAGGAGGAGCGGGACTATGGATGAGTGGGATATGGATGAGCAGGAGGAGTGGGACTATGGATGAGCGAGAGGATAGGGGTTGTTGTAAGACTTAGTAAAAAGGAGTTGTAAAAGTTGTAAAAAATGACTAAGTCTTGAGGGAAGGGGATCAGGGGGAGTGGGACTGTGGATGAGTGAGACCACCATGTACAAGAGGGAGTGCAGGGTATATGGAAGAGTCATAAAAATCATGCGGACCTGGAGTAATATTAAGAAATTTGACTAAGTGTTGGAGAGGAGCGAGACTATGGACGAGCGGGACCATGTATAAGTGGGAGTGTGGGGTATATGGAAGAGTCATAAAAATCATGCGGACCCACGGTAATATTAATAAATTTGACTAAGTTTTGGGGAGGGAGGAGTTATGTGAAATATGGAACAAAAAAATAGAAAAATGAACGTAGAAATGAAAAATGGAAATAGAAAAATGAAAGTAGAAATGAAAAATGAACATAGAAATGGGAAATGGGACATGGAAATAGAAAAATGAACGTAGAAGTGAAAAATGGAAATAGAAAAATGAAAGTATGGAAATGGTGGAAATGAAAATGGAAATCGGCTAAGTATGGAGAATAGTTGAATATGTAAATGGTGTGGAAGATTGGAATAATGTCTAAGTATGGAGAGTAGTGAGTAAACAAAATGGAATTTGGGGATATGGGGGGAAATAGCTAAGTGAGGAGATAAAATGACTAACTGAGGAGAGTACTTAGTCAAAATTTCGAAAATGGAGGGGAAAATTGGTGAATAGAGTAGAAAAAATGATGATATCTTGGGATTTTGACATCTGTTATTTATTACGTGTGATGTTGAACAAAGATGAGACATAGGGATATTTAGTGAGAAGATAGAAATAAGTAGTTTCCTTATTTTAGTGTCCTTTCTTTTCTTTCTCTTTTGTTTAAAAGAGAAACTATCTCCATTAGAATTTCATGATAAAAAAAGCAAAAATAAAGTTGACTGGAAACTTGTTGGGTCTTCACAATTAACAATTGAAGATCTTTGGAAGTTTCGAAGTTCGAAAAAAAAATTGGTCTCTATTTGTGGGTGAAAACAAATCAACAGAGGGTTATCTCAAGAAGTCATGAGCCAAATGTGAGATATCTCCCCTAAAGTTTGGGAAGTCACAAGTTTGATTATATTGGTCCCCTCGAGGTTAGGCTCCATTTTCAAGATTAACATTTTACCCCATTCCATGGATCATGAGGAAGTACTGTGAGGTTTATTTGCAAGGTGTTTTCCTTGGGAAAATGTATATATCTATGTATATGTGTGTGTGCATGTGCACACACACACACACATAACCTAAGGGGTGAAGTCAATTGATTATCACTAATGTTGTTGGGAATTTGGCTAGTTCCATGCCAACATGTTTCTAGTTCAAATCCCCCTAGGTTTGGTCATGCACTATTCTACATTGATAGGTATACTAGGGATGATGTTCATGAATTTTTCCCCTCGAGGTTTTCCAAAGGCTCATTAATCAATGGTGGCTACAAAAAACTTGGAATAGTCATCATTGACATGTGGGTTGGTATAATATCAATGGAAGGCCACATCAATCCATCCACCATGTAGTGTGAGGGTGAGCCTACCATGATTTGATATAAATTGGGTCTTCTTCACACCAACCACCTCAATTTTCCACTAAACCACAACCCTATGAGCTTTGTTTTTGTTGTGTGTGTTTGCGTGTCTTGGATCTTCTTCACACCAACCACCTCAAGTTGTGGCTAAACCACAACCCACTAAATTTGTTGTTGTTGTTGTTGTGTGTGTGTGTATCTTGGGTCTTCTTCACACAAACCATCTCAAGTTGCTAAACCGCAACCCAACGAAGTTCTCTCTCT
>ML787526.1:212015-226515 GCA_009831015.1 Picea engelmannii | reverse complement strand
TGTGTGTGTGTGTGTGTGTGTGTGTGTGTGTGTGGGTGGGTGGGTGGGTGTGGGTGTGAGCGTGGGCATGTGTGTGTGTGTCTATGAACATTTAGGTTTATCCTCCATGAACAAAGCCACTTCAGAAATCCTTACTAAACTTCAAGCACTAAAACTTACTACTAAACAATCGAAGAGAATTCAAATTTTTAATCATACATATTAAAAAATTTCCTCTAGCATGCACAAACAAATCCACTTTATAAATCATTAATTTACATATCACAAAACTAGCCACTAAAACACTTTTAATCATTAATGTCCTAGTTAAACTCAAAGATGGAGCTGATTTTTGTGAATGGAGAGATGCATTGGCTACAGTGGTTATAACACTTATAATCATTATTGTGAATGATTTGTTTCATTTGTAGTGAACTTTTACCTAATCACAAAGTAATATAGCCTTCATTCCCCACTAGAGCTCAATCACTAATGTAATAACCAAAACAAAAGGCAGCTGTAGGAGAATAGAAATGTGCACCAAAAGTGTGTACACTACATTGATTTACCTATTAACATGTAAAGAATGATGCATATAGGAAAATACAAAGAACATTTCATAAGGAAAATCAACAACAACGTAGTAAGGCACAATCCAACAACTTTTAAGAAAAATAGTTTGTATAGAGAAGGATACATTTTAAACTAACAAGGTAAGACAAAAACATGAGATTTATAGAGAAAGCTATATAATCGTGGTAATATGAAAGAAGAATGAAAATTTTATAAACTTAAAGAAGATAAATATATCCATTGCCTCAAATTTGATAGGGTTTCCTTATTGAAGCAAGTAAGCAAATTAGACGCTAACAAAGTTAGTTTCCACTTATAAAGCAATCTCATAGTTGTATCTACATATGGCTTTTACATGTAGCCCCTCTTCAATTTATTCTACATTAATTTATTTTTACATGGTATTTGTTGATCCATATGCATGCATATAAGTCAATAACATAATGTTAATTATGTTATGGCTTTTACATGTAGCCCCTCTTCAATTTATTCTACATTAATTTATTTTTACATGGTATTTGTTGATCCATATGCATGCATATAAGTCAATAACATAATGTTAATTATGTTATGCGTATGTTGAAGTTTTCATTACCTTTATTGAATTGTAAATTATAGTGTTTATTTCCTTTATTAAATGAAATTATGTTACATGTAAAATGTAGTTTATTTACAACTATTAACTATCATTATTAATTTCCTCTTTTATAGGGGATATGATCTATAGTCATTAGAGTGAATCCATTATTATTAACTATGTTTAGATCATTATTATTAACTATGTCTAGATGTATTATACAAAATTCAAAATACCTAAGTGTGTTAATTCACTAGCTTTGGTTTTTTTGCACATGCATTCCATACACATTAATTACATATGTCATTGCATGTTTGCTAGCTACTTCAATTTGCATGAAATTATATTCTTTGGTTTCACTTCTTTGAGTAAGTTTTTGAACCTTATCTCTTTATATACGAGTGGGAAAACATAAAATCTTGTCCCAATGATAAGGGGTTTCTTGCATTTGAATAAAAAAATTTAAATATTTTCCTTCAAAATATGTACACTGTTATCCCCATTTTGTGGGATAACTAAGGAGATTATGTCTTGAGGCCCTTAGGTTGCTGATATGGAGTTTCAATTGACTACATGACCACCAGTATCCATTTTCACATATGGATACCCTTCTCACCACCACAAAGGTCGTATATTTTCATATGACATCCACCATACCAGCTGGCTTCCGAGAGGCAGTGGGACTTGCTCCATGAGGTACAAGTTAGGTATTATGGTGAGTGTCATTTCAATATTTGAGGAATTTGAGTATGTTGTATCGTATACTACTTTCGATTTCATGACATATGCTTGGACATTATGCATTTTCCCTATTTTACCTTGGCGATTGACTTTGTTCCCTAGTAAGTGGTCTTTCTTAGGAATGGGTTTGCTACTCGGAACTCCCTTGAAGAGCCATTGTATCGTTCCCAACCATACTTACCACTTTTCATCACTTAAACCCCTCATTTCCTTATCTCTTTGGATTGTAGGGTGTATTGACCCAAGAAGGGGTTGTCCCTCATTCTATGGGAAGAATGGGTTGAAGGCCCAGAGCGATTGTTGTTGGATAAAAGATAAAAACCTATATATAAACCTTCCAAATGCTTCACCCAGGGATCCCCCAAGAAAGAAAGGAAACACTTATCTGTAAGAAAATGGGGACCCACAAGAATGACGATTAATCATGCTTAAGGGTTATTTGGAGGATATGAGGTCTCATCATGAGCCGACCTATCATGATCATGAATATTTATTGGTATGACATTACCATCATCTGTTCACGAAGCATGGGTAATGGCTCTTAGTTGCATGGTTGAGAGAAAGGGGGTCTCATCACAAGATATCCTTCATATTTTCATTAGGTGTTTGTGAGTTACATTGTCATTATCTAGACACCACGCCAGGATAGTGGCATTAAACTTGTCCATAAACTATGAAAGAAACAAAGAATGGAAAAATGATGGGCTTGGAAAAAATTGCATTGCAAACGAAGGTGCCACACACCCTCTACAAAGGCACCCATGAATGAGACACTACAATCCCTTGTATGTCATGAACCTCGTTCCCATTCAATATTGACCCTTAACCACTTCATCCACTTTACATGGCTTAGAGAGGGATCTCTTGCAAACACTCCTTGACCTAGGGCTAGATCTACCCAATAGGACACCTTGTCAACCCTCCCATATCCAAGCTAGGAAAGTCGCATAATTTCTTTGAGAACTCAATTGTTTGATAGGTAATCTTTGATGCACATTCTTAGGTGGCTCATTTATTGACTTGATTTACTTATCATGATATTTTTACTTGAGATACTTGGAGGTCGTGCTTATTTGTCTTTGCAGGACCTAGTTGGTGGAGAGTGTTGGAGGAACAATCCTAGCGTGGGCTTCCACAAGGATTGAATACCACAGGTAGATGCCAAGGGCCTGCATGCCAGATGAGAGAGACATATCTCTGAAGGCCTAGAATACGTTGTGGATGACATAACCTATCCCTCACATGCCAGATGTTTTTCGTAGGAGAGGAAAAATTTCACCTTTAGAGGCATGACATCACCTAGGAGGGCTAGGCTTTGGTGGTGAGGCTATCATTCATTGGCACAAGGACATTTTGAGGAGATTGAGGATTTGACCATGAAGAAAATAACTTTGATTCTTGACATGTGCCTTTGGGAAGCCTAACTACACTCCTCCAACACCAATGACTTGCTCTTAGTGTCAAAACATCCCCTAAAGGGGCGACGTCACTTTGAATTAGGAATTATTTTTATGTAAATGTAAATTGTAAGTGAATTGTTTAATATTATTTGTGTAAAGGGGAAAGGTTAGGTTTGTTTACCCCTAGTCTTTTGGTTTACCCTAAAATTATGTGGACAAACTATTTTGGACACATTTTGTATAAATAGAGATCATAAGATCTCATTTCAAGACATAACTCTCCCATTTGGAGAAGCATTGGGATGAAATTTTCGCTATCCTTGATTATTTTGGTGTTTTTCTCTTGTGGAATGCATTTTGATGAATGTCTGTTGGTGAATGGATGAGGAGGAGTGATTTTCACCCCCTAAAGGCTTGCTCTCTTGACTCTTGGATGAATGTTGCATGGTAACTAGGGTTTGATATCTCATTTTCTTGGATTAGATAAGGAAAAATCTGCATATGATATTTATTTCTTGCTTACTTTGGTTATTGTTGGTGGAAACCCTAGGGAGGATTATGCTAGATACACCCTCCACCATTGCTTCATCTCTTTGTTAAATTTTTAAGTATTTCTTTTTTGCAAGGGTTGGTAGGAGGAATACGAGTGTGTATACCCTCCTATATTTACCCTAAGTTTGGTTGGCATACCCTAGGGAGTAAGAGGGTTTACACCTCTAGGGTTTTTGTTGATATAACTTATTCTTTAAAGACCCCATTCACCCAATTTTAAAGGAACTAATCTGAATATTCTTGCATTGGAGAAATACATATTGCATTGGGAAACATGATTTCTTGTCATATTAACTTTTTGGAACTTGGGTTTTGTTCCTTGTGATTAGAGAATGTTACAACCACTAGGGAATCTCCTCCTAAGGGGTAACTCTTGATTTTGTTGAAAACATACATCTTCATCCATCAGGGCTGAAGAAATGCTAATCTAAATTCTTCAATAACTCTCTAATCAACCATTGAAATTTGCCCAAAGTTTGCACACTTATACTACTTGGTCTATCACACTTATTGGCAAAGTTTAGACGGGTTTTCATGGCTGATTTTCTTGTTGTAATAAGTTGTTGGTTACATCCATAACGCTAATTTATATTTCTGCATAAAGTGTTTACAATAGCCTTACCTTTTCATGCTAGTATCTTGGTCTTTGAATCTTGAGTTTCACTAGTGTTTAGCTAGTCTATCTCTTTCATCTTTCACTTGATTTCTAGAACTTGTTTAGTAGATTATTGTGCCATTTCATTGTTGATATATATTGTTACTAACAACTTCTATTAGGGACAACAATCTTAACTTTCTTGTCCAATTTATTATATTGCATCATATACTTTGTTTTCTTGTGTCTCGGGCAGGTACTTCACACTTGGCAGGTCACTTAACTCATTTGGAAACCCTTGAACCTTCCCACGACTCTTTTTGATCCAGTTGGCTATTGGTGGCCACCCACCTATTCCAAATGGATCCTCTTGTCCATTTTTAGTTCAATACGTTCTTTTGTACTTCTTTTTAATTGTGGGTTCTACACTTATGGGGTTGTCTGAATCCCTACACATCTTCTAGGTGGATATTGGTGGCCTCTCACCTAATCCAACTAGTTTAATTTGTATGTTTTCATGTCAGAACATCTTGTTGTACTTCCAAGGTCATTTTGGAGGCCTAAACAATGTTTTTTTGGCTCTCCATAGTCAGAGTTTGACGACAACATGTGTAGTTCTCTGAAAGACCTTTCCAACGGGCTATCACGTGCCTAAAACGGAGGTTGTATGCAAAAGTTATGACCACAGGAAATTGAGGTACCAACTTACCCATAGGGGCCCACATGAATTTTGATGTTTCACCTCCTAGGGTTAGGTTTTTGGATGTCTAGGGTTTTGGCATTCATGAGTAATATCAAAAATGCCTCTAGAGCTTCATTGTAATTGATTTTTCTTAGATGGATGCATTTAGCAGCCACATCTCTTCTCAGAGATAGCTACCACCATTCAATCAAGTGTTTCAGTTATGCAGTTTTATAGTTTCAGCCTATTTCATTATTCAATAGAAGATATTGTCCACTGGATATCTGTGTTATTCTTCATATCTCCATGTTTATTGTATTCAATCTATTAACCAGTTCATTTCTCTCCTAAATCTAAATCAGTGGTATCAAATTGGTATGCTTTTCATTTATTTTTCTTTGTGCATGTCCCCAAAAAGATCTAGGTACAAGAAGTTGGGACTCGAACCAATCGATCCATTGCAAGATCGGTCATGCTGAGCCTGAAAACAACCCATGGGGGATGAAAATAAATATGATGGAGCAAGAGATCCTATTAATATGTTGATCAAGGAATCCCTCGCACAAAAAGGGAACAAAATGATGGAAAACTTTGTGCAGATCCTTCGACGACTGCCCACAGGAGAAGCATATTCATCAAGCGACCATACAACCCCCTTCAAGGTACAGGTAAATTTTGATAATCAATTATTTGAAGGACTCATAAATGTAGATGTTGTAGATAAATGGTTGAATCTGCTCGAAGGGTATTTTTCGGTCCACAAATTTTTCGATAGGGAAAATATCACATTTTCACTCCTCAAGGTGGTTTCCCATGTTAAATATTGGTGGGATACTTACTCTAAGAAAAGGGTCGTAGAGGAATCTACAATGTTTGTGGTGGACCCTACATGGGATTCCTTCCAAGATGCCATTAAAGAACAATACTACCATGTTGGAAGCTACGAGGACCGGTACACCAGATGGACCACCCTACGTCCAGAAAGGTACCAGACAGTACTAGATTTAACCAATATTTTCCATACCTTGCACACCAAATTGGGTATCAAAGACTTTGAGTGTCATCTGGTGCTCAAATACTATAATTGTTTGCATAGATACATTCAGATAGAAATGGATTTTTTGGACATCGCCTCATTGGGTACGGCTTATAGATACGTTGTTTGGATCTACAAACCCCTCACAGTCGAAGAAAGGAAAAGGTGACCCCAACCCACACAGCAAGGGATCAATTCGAGATGGTCACCCTTGGGAAAACTAGTCCAAGGTGCAACATAAGAAGGGAAATAAGAATATGAATAAGGACACGGGAAAATGGTGTGAGTACCATAAAATCCCTTGGCACAACACTGAAGAATGTCGCTCCAAGCAGTCACTCATGGATGAACTGAAGGCTTCCAAGTCAGAGGTTGATTCCGATTCCAAATCAAATCCTGAAGGAGGGAAGCAGATTATCGATGTTAAACCAAGTGCCACTGTCGCTACCACCAAATTCTAGCCAAGCGAACTAGAAGAACCGAAGGAATGGGAATGCCTCTTTCACTCGTAGATCTAGGTAAAGGTGGCTCTGCTTCATTTCATTGTCGATAGCGATAGTTAGAAGAACCTTATTTTAGCAGAGGTCGTCAAGCGGTTGGACCTGCCAACGAAACCACACCCGCAACCCTACACCATCGACTAGCTTCGCCAAGGAAGAGATCTTTGTGTCTACCAATAGTGTCTTCTTCCCTATGGCATCAAGCCTTTTAAATATGATGTATTATGTGATATTTCTCCCCTTGAAGTTTGTGATTTTATTTTATGACAACCATATTTGTGGAAGCGTCATGTTGTGTATGTGTCTAGACCTCGCAGTGTTATTATTACTTTGGGTAGACAATTGTACAGGATACCAGAGGTAGCGTCACCTACTGCAATTTCTTTAATCTCTACTAAGAAATGCAGTAAGATAATTTCACAGACCATAAAGTTTGTCTTCTTTGAGATCCATGCTCACAGTAAGAAGAAGGTCATCGCCACATTTGTGGCCTCTACACAGAGCCTCTCTTTGAAACAAAACCAAGTGGATGGGATCATGGAAGAAAAAAAAGACATCTTCTCCTCACCTACAGGGGTACCAACACACTGCCAAGTCAAGCATCCAATTGATCTGACCCCCAATGCACCTCTACCTAATGGACTAGACTATCGTCACTGACTGATGGAAAATGAAAAAATTAGGTGTCAGATCCAAGGGCTTCTCCAAAAGGGGCACATCATATCCATATCCTCCCCCTGCGAAAGCCTGATTGTACTAGTGTAGAAGAAGGATGGGACTTGGTGACTCTGCATTGATTACAGAGCCTTAAACAAAATCACGGTGGGGAACCGATAACTCATTCCCAGGTTTGATGACCTTCTTGACCAAATCAAGGGGGAAAAGTTCTTCAGAAATATAGACCTAAAGTTTGGCTACCACCAGGTTCCCATCGAACCAACTGATGTATGAAATACAACCTTCAAGTCTAAAGAAGGTCTCTTCAAATGGCTAGTCATGCTCTTTGGCTTAACAAATGCACCAACCACTTTCATGAGGTTGATGAATGATGTATTGAGACCATTCACCAACTCCTTTGTGGTGGTATATTTGGATGACATCCTCATCTTAAACAAAATATGGGAGGATCACATGTGGCATATTCAACAGGTTTTGAGCACTCTGCGGTAGCACAAGCTATATGCCAACTTGGAAAAAATATCTTTTATCATGAACAAGGTCCAATAATTGGGCAACATTGTTGATGAGAATGGGGTACATGTTGATCTAGCTAATATCCAAGTCATCTGTGACTGGCCAACCCCGACCACACTAATCGAGCTTCGAAGATTCTTGGGACTAGCCAACTTCTACGGACGGTTCTTGTTGGGATTTTCCCATATTTCATGGGCCCTCAGCTAGGTGACCAAGGGCAGTGGAAGGGGCAATTTAGTGTGGGGGAAGGAAAAACAACAAGCATTTGATTATCTAAAGCATTGGTTGTGCTCATCTCCAGTACTCTCCTTTCTCATTTTGTAGCAACCATTCAATATTGATACTGATTAATTTGACTATGTTATGGGCGCAATTCTCACTCAGCACGGTCATCCGGTGGAATACCATAATGAGACACTCTCAAATACTGTCCAAAAATACCCCACCTATGATAAGGAAATGTATTCCATTGTAAAATCATGTCATCAATGGAAACATTACATTTTGGGAAAGGAGACGATCACGCACACTGATCACAAGCCTCTACAGTTCATATAGACACCGGGGAAATTGCAGAACGGCCACCATTAGAAGTGGTCCACCTACCTGGAGCAGTTCTATCTCAACATCAAGTATAAGATAGGTATCTTAAATTGTGTCATTGAATCCCTCAGTCGACCTCCTATGGATACACTCACCACTGTGCTCCATTCCTGTGGACATGAAGCAAAAGAGTGGCCCTAACTTTATCAGCAAGATCCAAACTTCGCAACCACTTATCAGCTCTTGGGTACAGGCGCAACTGTCACCAATTTTCACATTCAGGATGGACTATTATGCCACTTGGACCATATTTTTGTTCCTACAAGCAAGCCTACAAAGATGATTTGGGAATCCCACTACAGTCAGATGGCAGGACATTTCTTTGTAGCGAAAAATGTGGTCATTCTTCAGAAACATTTTTATTGGGAAAAACTTCGGCAGGACATCAGAAAGTATATCAGATCTTGCACTACCTGTGCCATTTCCAAGCCATCCATCAAGAAGCAAGTATTATGCACCCATCTTCCTACTCCCTAGAATCCTTGGGAATCCATCTCAATGGATTACATGTATGGGCTTCCTTCCACCAGGAGAGGAAATGACTACGTATTTGTGGTCGTTGATTAATTTTTGAAGATGGCCATCCTCACAGCCTACAAGAAGAATATCACAGTGGTAGATACTTCCAAGCTCTTCTTCGAATGAGTGTGGTTCCAATTTGGGATACCATATACCATCATCTTCGACAGGGATAGCAGGTTCCTCAACACATTTTGGGTCGAGTCTCTAGTCACTGTTGGACACCAAGCTCACAAAATACACTGCTTTCCACCCCCAAACAAATGGCCAAACATAGTTCGTCAATTGGATGATTGTGCGCATCCTGAACATGTACAACTCTAAGAATCCACATACATGGGACGAGATTCTCCCCTATGTTAAACACAGTTACAACAGGGCTCTCCATAGGTCCACCGACCATATCCCATTTCAGGTGGGGTTGCGATTCCAACCCTTGAGACCCATTGATGTTTCATTTCCTGTTGCCACCACACATACAGACTCTTTCCATGATCAAACTGTGCTAAAAAAAGACACCAGATTCATTGAGAAAATTTAACACATCTGCCAATAGGTCCAGGAGATTTTGCAGAAATCCAATGCTAATTAGAAGCAACGCCATGATCAACATAGGGTACCACAGCGGTTTCAGGTTGGAAACTAAGTCTGGTTACATTTGCAAAAGGAGTGTCTCATAGGGCCCCATAAGAATCTCTTCTTACTTTTTTATGGGCCTTACATTATCACCAAGGTCGTGCGTAGAAATGATATTGATCTCAACACTCCACCCTTCCTTGGACTACACCCAGTTTTCAATGTGGACCTCCTTCAACCATATTTTCCACCATTATTGGACACCTCAGAGATCATAGAACAACTGACACTCATAGATCTCAACCCTAACGGCATGGCACAAGCATCCATTGATCAGATAGTAGACACACGGGTCAAGGGCACTCACCAGCAGAGGATCTAGCTTTATCGGGTTGTTAAGGCAAAGAAAGTCCTACACCAAGGCAAGTGGCTCACCCGAGGACAAATCCAACAAAATTTTACTCACCTGATGGGGGAACTCAACGCAATGGACACCATTGCTTCCTAAGGGGGGGAGGATTGATCTAGTTTCCTATTGGTGGCCACCCACCTATTCTAACTAGATCCTCTTGTCCATTTTTAGTTCAACACATTCTTTTGTACTTCTTTGCAATTGTGGATTATACACTTCTTGGGATGTTTGAAGCCCTACACATATTTCAAGTGGATATTGGTGGCCTCTCACCTAATCCAACTAGATTATTTTATATGTTTTCATGTTAGCACATCTTGATGTACTTCCAGGGCCATTTTAGAGGAATACACAGTTTTGTTTTTGTTGGTTGTGGAGCCTGATTATCTTCCTGATTCAGAGGTCTTTTACTTTTAGTCATGTTTATACCCCATGAAGTATTTACACCCCATAAGTATGTACACTCTTCCACATGGGGGAGTGCAGAGGGGGGGTACCCCCTCTACGAGGTCCAGGGGGGCTATCCCCCTGGCTGGGGGGTCTGGGGGCAAGCGGGCCCCCAGCGGGGGTTCGAGGGTGAAGGCCCCGATGGAAAATTTTCGTTGTAAATGTATATTGTAATTTCATTGTAAATCTAGACCATTCATTATAAGGTCGCAGATCTAACGATAGAGATTATGTTAGGGTTTTTTTCCCTAGAAGGCAACCCTCTTTTATGAGGGAAATGTATTGTGGCTATGGTTGATGGCGAATATTGTATTCTAAGATAGGAGACTGTGAGAGAAAGAAGAGGAAGTTATAGCGGGTTTGCTGTAGGTTGTATCCCTTCATATGCTGGATAATAATAAAGGAAGGAGCTGGAAATTTCTCTGGAGGACGTAGCCCACACTGGGTGAACCACGTAAATCTGTGTCTCTATTGTATTGTGTATGTTCTGTGTTTTGTTTCTTCATTTGTTTTATTTTATTTCTCCACGGTCCTGTTTTTCTAACAGTTTTGGCTCACCATAGACAAACTATAGACGAATTCAAATATTGACGGAGGAATGTGTAGCTCTCGAAAGACCTTTCTAATGGGCTATCGTGTGCCTAAAACAGAATTCGTATGCAAAATTTACAACCTCGGGAAGTTGAGGTACCAACTTACCCATAGGGGCCCACATGAATTTCGATGTTTCACCTCCTAGCGTTAGGTTTTTTGATGTCTAGGGTTTTGGAATTCATGAGTAATATCAAAAATTCCTCTAGAGCCTCATTGTAATTTATTATGCTCAGACAGATGGACGTAGCAGCCACATCTCTTCTCAGAGATAGCTACCACCATTCGATCAAGTGTTTTAGTTCTGCAGTTTTACAGTTTTAGCCTATTTCTTTATTCAACAGAAGATATTGTTCACTATATATTTGTGTTATTCTTCATATCTTCGTGTTTATTGTATTCAATATGTTAATCAGTTCATTCCGCTCTGAAATCTAGATCACTTTCCCAAGATATTCATACCACTTATAATTTACCTTTAGGGAAATCCTTTCCATCTTCATCATTTTCCATCTCATTTCCCCCTAGGGTCACCGGGGTTCCCCCCTTGAGGTGACTACCTCACCTCTAAAGTGATGGGGAAACCTTCCTAAGGTGAAAGTGGGTAGGTTCCCTCCTAGTTGTCGCCAATTGGTGGTTGGGTATGGATTTTCCCAACCTACAACTTGTGCGATAACATTTTGGCACCATTGTCGGGGTGTATTTTGAATCATTTTCAGAACCCTAATGACACTTTGGCAAGATATCCAAAAGAATTTATCCCTTATATTTCTTGGCGACTCCACCCAAGGGACGTTCCCTTTCCACCTTTCTTGATGTGCTCCTCTTGAAGCTCATCTAGCGACTCCACCTTCCAATAACCCACCTTTCCCTTATCCCTTTCTACCCTTTGATGAAACTCCAACTCTCTGGTAATTTCATTGAGGTATTATCCTAAGTAATGGAACCATGGCCTCACAAGACTTTCCATGGAAATTCCATAAGGTTCACCCCTCTTTTGATGTTCAGTATATTACTAGAGATCCAAACCATTTCTCGGCAGAATGGAGGGAAAATTTCCCCAAGTTTAATGGTGACCCAACTATAGAAGTCACCCGTGTCGTAAAATACATAAAGTATGCTTCAATCCTAGATATGCTACATGAAGATGTGATACATGAGGATGTGTTAATGAATATTTTTGTATCTTCACTAGAATCAGGTGAAAGAAGTTTTCTTGCCTACTCATGTGACCCGAAGAGCATCCCTTCTTCTGCCAAACTCATTGGATAATTTCTCAGGCACTATCGTCCAGCTACCCAGAATATCCAAGATACTTCTCAAGATCTCAAAGACATCTTCTTTTATGTAAATAAGGATAAATAAAATCTTGAAGAAGATCGTGATGAAGAAGTATTAGATAAGCTCGTGGTTTCAACGAACCTTTTTTTAAAAGAGCACATGAAGCACTTTGCTTTAAGAATAATGCCTCATGTAATGAAGAAGCGATGGAGGAGCATGCCCATGAAGAGAAAAAATAATCATGATGAAGCGCAACATGTTGAGGCATAATTATCTTTTCTCCCACTTGATGTGGTTGAGATTTTCCAGCCGAGATCTCCTCATGTTCATGAAGTTGAAGAAGTGACTAGCCTCAGTGATGAATTTCAGGAGCCTAAGACACTTTCATACTGACTTGAAAATGTAGATGGGATCTTGGTTGTCTCATTCTTGATAGAGACCCTATTTATGACATTGAGGGTAGCTCTCAGGTTGAGGGGGTTGAAGTGTCATCTTCAGAGGACTAGTCTTCATGCGCTTATGATTCAAATATTTGGAAGCATGGTGATGATATGGTTACAAAATTGTTCACCACCTTCGAGGATGACTTATCACATCATACTCAATCTGATTTTAAGTCATCCCTTGATGTATATCCTTTTGAGGATGTATAATTTTTCTATGAGGACTTTCAACCACTGTGCTCAGATTTTGATAAACACTAGGTCGTGGGCAGCCCAAATCAATCTGAGGTCCTCACTACCAAACATAAGCACTTTCATGTTGAGACTTTGGGCACATATTTGCAGACTAAGAAGAGACATTTCCCAAGTTCGATGAAGCATTTTTTCTCTAAGGCTATGCCTTACCCCGTTTCCTCTTGTTTGGGAAATCGTAGGGTTTTCTTGGGATATATTGTCCTTTCTCAGCCTTTAGGGAGAAATGATTTACTAAGTGACGATGAAGATGATTCGTCGTCTACCTGCGGTAGCCCTCTTCATAGATGGATTGATCATGCTTGTGGCTACACTTTCAGGCGGGATGATCAAGCTTGTGGCTACACTTTCAGGTGGGATGATCAAGATGATGGTTTATCTTTCCAGCAAGATTTCCTCCCTCCTGCCTATCTCCGTGAGTTTTATTTCATGATAGATTATATGTCTACTTATGCTCATGATTATTATGTGTTGGAATTATCTTTTTTGTTTCACATAATTAAGAATAGAGGGAGATATATTCATGAAATGATGAACAGGTGGTTGCACTGGTTGTATGACTTCACATGACATCACCTATCAACAGATCTCTAGGGCCCAAGGCCCCAGGTAAGTAGGTAAGTCATTTTTATTTCTTTCATTTGCATCCTGATTTCTCATATTAGTTTAGATGTGTTTCATATTGCTCTACTTGCATATCGATTTCATGCTTAGTTTAGAATTTTTTTTTAAAATGTCAAAATTTTTATTTTCTAGATTAGCTTTCATTTTGGATTATATATATATGGATAAAGGGTGATAGAACCACCCTAGATGCTCTAATACAATTTTCTGATTTTTGGAAAGAACAAGTCTACTAGGAGATATTGTGGTTGGAGTCCTCTTTAAGCTCTTTTCAGACTCTCTAAACATGAAAAGATCGCCGAGTGACCTTGCTATTTTCACGCTCGTTAAAGTATTTGAAGAAATCATTTGTTGGGCGATAATTTATCTCTTTTTCAGTCTCATCAGACTATTTTACAAAAAAGGAACTGAGAGAGTTCTCTTTAAGTGTTTTTCAAACTCTCAAAACATGAAAAACCCTCAAGTTTTCTTTCTTTGGACTCGTTAAACAAACATCGAAAGGCCCATAATGGGACCGAACCACTCCTTCCTAGGGTTCGTTAAACATACTCCAAAGGACTCATCCAAAGGATGAGCTTACATCAACAAGCATATGCTATCCTCCTCAAGCTTGCATAAAAATAAAGAGGTACTCGCCAAAAATGGTGGTGGAAAAATTGGGAAAGAAATGAATCTAAACCTGTATTCTGTGAAAGAATCATATTACTGTATCATATTAAATGTGAAAGAGATATTACAACCATGGCCTTGATGTCGTAAGGTCCCTTCCAATTGTCTTTCGTTCCCCACACACTTTCACTCCAAGAATTCTGAGAGCACAGATCTAATAATATTCACAATCTATCTTGACAAAGTGGCTCATCTAGCCAAGCTAAAAATCTCCAAAGCTCAATCCAATCCAAGCTAATCCCAAAAGCTCCAAA